>JBCFXI010001244.1:0-65711 GCA_038496175.1 Ampulex compressa
GCGGAAGAAGATTTCGTTGATATTCTTCTTCAACCTCCAAAATTCGCCCAACGTGTTAATTAATCTGCCTCATCCCAGGGGAGTGTCGCGTAGACACGCTTGACCCGAAACCATAATCATCTTTAACTTAAAATCTCGATAAATAAATCGGGAAGACACGAAACCGCGGCGTAATTTCGACGGTCGCGGATAGTCCGTAATATAATTCTGGTGACAGCGGCGCGATAGTCCGTGACAGTCCCGAAATCGTAAACAGTCTGCGCCTCCGCGCCTAGATTCTGCTTATCCCCGTTAATAAGGTTCACCGTCAAATCCGTATCTATTAGTATTCTCCGAGGGTATCCCGCTACAAATCTCTCGACGCTAAAGCAGTTCTTCCCCAGGATCCTTTGTGCGGCGGGGACAAACAAGCAAGAAGCCAAAGTCTCCTCCTCTACGTCGTCTTTCGCCCCTTTCCCTTCTGGTCTTGCTGTATACTTTTCGTCGTACTCTTTGCCCTTTTTAGACTATCTCTTTCGAAATGCCCTTCTTTATGACAATTTCGACACGTAAACAAACGCATTGCCCCGCTTTTTCCTAAATTTTCCAAAATAACCTCTCTTAACCGGCCTGTCTCGTGGATCGGAGCTCGCCACTCAAAAGAACTGTGAAATGGGTACATTGCCTCGGTCGCCAAGGATTCTACGACCTCCACCTTCAAGGCCCTTACTACGGCCGTCTTAAGAATCCAATAGCCGTCCAAATGTAAGACGCGCCTTATCTGCTCGTTTCTCAGAGCAGAAATAAATTGCGACGTAGCAAGTTTCTCCCGCGTCTCTACAGGGCCGTCACTGAACGCAGCCTGAGTAAATTTTTCTATTTCCGCGGCTAATTCAAGGATCGTTCAATTATTCAAATTTACAAAATTTTTAAACCCGTAGCGAAACTCTACGGCCGACGCTAGTCTCTCGTAATCGGTTCTCTCCTCCGCGGAAAGCGTTACAAGAACATTTCGCGCGGAGCCGTCCAGAGAGGCCACGAGTGCGACTGCATGCCTCGCCCCTTCCCAGCGGTTAAAGTCGTAAATAGTATCGAACTGGACTCTATATGCCGCCCACGAAATTTCACCATTAAATAGAGCAGGTTTCAAAACACACCCGAACCTATTCGAGGCGGAGGAATCCGTTTTGTCCCGCTAACGAGCTATACCAATTCCTGATGTCGGTATTTCGCATCGCGGACGCTCGGGGACGTCGGACGCACCCGCAGCATCGTCCCCGTGCGCCGTTCCCCAAATTTCCCTAGTTCCATCATTTACGCGTAATCCGTTGGTTATCACCTGGAGGCTCCGCATCCAGCCTGGCGTCCACCGCAACTCGACGGGCCTCTAAGGCAGCTTCTTCGGTCTGCCTTCTTTCTGACTCCAGCGCTCGTTCCCGCTCCCATCGCACATCTAGGAGTTGCTGGTTCTCCGTCAGCTAGGCTGCCAGGGATGCCTGTAGCCCAGCGAATAGAACCTCAAACGACGGACGTTCCTCGGCGCCTTCTCCTAGTTCTTTCCTAGCCGCAGATGTAAGCTCTATCCCACTTCTGACACCAATGTTGCGACTAGGAGTGCGGGCGCAGGAACCACTATATTTCATGTTTGATAACCACTGTTTAATAACACTAAGAATTGTACAAAAATTATAGAGTCCTAAAAACGTGCCTTCGTCTCTCGAAGTCTTGTCCAACTCTCTCTTTATAAACAAGCTTCTTTTGTCTGGTCGTCGGGGAGGCAGCAGGAGCAGGCCCTCCGACCACGGGCGTCCGGCGCAACAGTATTATGAGCTGCAACTCATAAATAATAAACGCAGTACGAGGTATTAATAGAAATGCGTAAACTGTGTTGTTTATTCCTCCTGAGTGACACCTCTCTGGTGGCTTTGTTCTTGACTAGTTTGATCCGGCTCCTCACGGTCAAAGTTACTGATCTATATTTAGCATTCCCAGATAACGAATTGAGTGAGGAGTCTCTCTTGCCATGTGGCTTCTGGTTTCAGCCTGAAACCAGGAACGACAAAAGGCAGAAGTATGCTTGCGTCGCTCGAGAAAGCTTAGGATGACTCGGAGGTGTACGAGAGCCCTGAAAATCTTCCGGCCCCCGAGAGACGACTGCTGCTGGGCATTACCTTTCTCGTGTACACGGCCAGCGCTGACCAACTGGAAAACTGTGTCTGTCCGGCCGTGGTAGCGGGGGAAGGAGAGTAAGGCCCAAGGTCAGCCTCCTGATGAATATCCGGCCAACGTGTGTGGGTTCGGCAATTCGGAGATCGAGCGATCCCATAATGCCCAAATACGCACCAGGCATGTGCGTTAAGTTTTGTTTGGCTGAGGGTCCTTGTGTCCTAGGCGTCGACAATGAATAGAAGCCTTTAAGGATTTTAGCCTCTCGTCCTTTTCTGCTATTAAGATACAATTTAATGGGTCTAGTCTTTTCGGCGCTTGGTGTCCCGAAATTTCTGTTTATTTGGGTTTTGAAAGATGCTTGAGTTTTTCCCTCTTATTGTCGCAGACCTAACATTTGGGCAACTAGCATGCAGATGTTAGATTACCAGAAAGTAATCAACAGTGGTTTGATGCGTAAACTCAACCTCCGTAAGACCAAACCACACAAAAACCGTGCCGGACATAGAGTTAATCTCAGAAATTTGTATCGAGAATTCGAAACTTCATTAAAAACTGTTGTGGAAACTAACCATAACGTTAGTGAATACAACCCTCCATCGCCTCCATTTCTTGCATCCCAACCTTCTATTGAAATGCCGCATCTATGCATGGACCTTGTAGGCGAATTTCTAGAATCCCTGGTAAAATTTTCGAATCCGAATACTCCCTGCCTAGCCCCGCCCCAGGAAAGTGTTGCGGAGACACGCTAAAACCCGAAATGTCGCGGTTGGGCTCGTGACATAAAGATATACATAACATTTAACATCGATATTACTACGCAAATAGCATCATCAGGAAAAGACCCTGTTCGCCACTTCCGCAGCATGCGTACTCGTCTCCTCCACGCCAAGGTCGTAACTTCTATTCCATCGTTTCATTTCCACACGCCGATATCTACTCCCTCAACAGCTGATCGCAACTGCTTCTCGCCTCACACAAACAACACACATACCACTATACAGTCCTCACTATCACTTACTCCCCCTCCCACACTTTCTTTCTAGTCAAGTTTTAAACACTATTTAGCTAGGTTTCAAATCCAGCAAAGTTTTGAACCATACCGACATCTATACTCTTAATAGCAAACCTATAACCAATATACTGCAGCAACGTCTGGTTGACATCTACGGTACTATTGCCCTCCTTTTCTCACGCAAATTACCTCAACCCTTCTCGCTAAAATATCATAGAATCGGCGCTACACACTTTATTTGTAATGATTTCATTCGTACTGTAGCGCTGTGAATTTGACAATATCAGCCAGCGAGGATCGATAGAGAGGCGATAGTTGATAAAATAGGGTGCGGGGAATATCGCCTCCCCCCCTCTTCGACATCACTCCCCTCGCCAAGGAGTCGAGGACGTACGTATAACGTCTACTACTATATATACGCTCTATGGTAAGTAAATACCTCACAATTAAGAAAATAGTTATCTATCACATTTTATGTTCAAATGGTATATGTCCAGGCATATAATATTTAACGGAGCCATTCTTGGGCAAACATGTGTTAAATAGTTTTAAATTCCAGGCTTTACGGTCTATAAATATAATATAAATATAAAATTAAACACAATATTGTAGGTCGCGAAACAAATTAATACTACAATGATGAGCAGGCATCCTATAATTTTTTAGATTTATTTTAAATACAGAAATAAATATGAAAATGAAAACATCGGCACAAATTGATGATATTTAAGTTAAGTAGTAGTCTTTTTATTTCATGTCCTTGCCATGTACGTAGAGAACCCCGATGTTTTGCAATCCTCTTCTATCCCAATATACCCCAGGGGAATGAGATAGTACTAACCTTCGTACTCATGGCATATTTAGACAATTTGTGCTGTGATCTTATTGAGCATATCACACTTTTTATTTCTCCATCTAGTTGTGGTGAAGCTAAATGTTAGTCGTTAGAACAACATTCCATGCGAAAAAGTCAATCATTTTTGTCCAACTAGTGCGTGGTCTAAAATTAATTACAGGTTTTATTAAGCTTTAAGAATACTTAAAAATTAGAAATAATAAAATAAAGGGTAGCGCATTAGCCCTATCAGGAAAAATACGCGGAAGAAATTGGACACTGAGGTAACTGGACCGAGACTCGAACCCGGGACTTTTCGTTTGCAGGACAAATGCTCTACCTCTGAGCTGCCCAGGCCTTCCGGTCAAATATTTTCCCAAGCCTTTTAAAGTATTATGGAAATTCACATTCGACCGCGCCTTTTTTGAATGTGCGCGTACAATTCGTGCTGTGGTCTTATCGAGCAATCACATTACACGCATTTGATTTCTCCATCTGCTTGTGGTGGAATTAAATTTTAGTCGTTAGACCAGAGCACGAATTGTGTGGGTTACAATTAAAGTTTAGTTAGATTTTAATTGAGTTATATATAGTAATTGTCCAAATACATTTTCTCGAAAATATCTCGAAAATAAATTTATATATTGCCAGCGAATATTTATGGCGTCAATTCTCTCATCGCAAGAATGTCGATGTGAGGAGCTACGGTGATGTAGTGGATAGAGGCTCAGACTGCCACGCAGCAGACCCGGGTTCGAATCCCGCCCATCACCTCTGGTTTTTCTATGTGATATGTATACCGTAGCTCTGGTGGTTCGGAACCCACCTTAAACAGTAGGTCCTAGGCCAAATGACCTTAGCAGTCGGTGCCAAAAAATGAATTTAAAGAAAAAAATGTCAATCTAATGACATGAAAGGGTTCCAATCGCAATATGTGTTGAAATAAATAAGAAAATTTAACTTTTTAATCTTTATAAGGTTAGTAGTAGCAATGCAATACACTAAATTTGTCAAACCACCAAAAGATGACTTGCGTCAGTTTTATTGCTCATTGGTAAGTAGCTTATGTTATACTTAAAATGAAAATTACTTTATCAAAGATATTTATCTTATTTATAGAAAGATAAAATCGTTTTTCTTTTTGGAACTTAAGTTCCTTTTTTGTATTAGCTCTTTCTTTTGTATACCATGGATTTGCATAACTTTTTAGAGATTCGCAAAATTTTTTATAAACTAAAGAAAAGTTTTATGTTAAATTTGCCTGTAATTGCATTGACACGCAATTTTTGCCTATGTGTCAGTTTTATTGCATATAATCATGAATATTATTCACAAGGAAAATAATCTACTCACGAAAAAATACGATAATCTGACCAGTAATCCGCGGTATGGTTACTCATCCAAGGTTATGTGTTCCCGTGTACGCCCAGATAACCATCACTACCATACCAGCATTCCGCCTTTTACATTATTTAACATATTATCCGTTTACATTTGAGCCCATTAACATGGATTTAAGATATAATTAACAGCACAGTAAATATTATTATAGGAAACATACTAGTAGCCAGAATCTGACAATACACCTGATAACGGGATTAAAAATGTTAGTTCCAAAACTGTAACTGGACATTCGGTTACATAGTCATGCGCGGTCCGTAAGTGGAGGATCGTATTATCAGATCCTCCGAATTTCGTGCGCATGCGGCGACCGCCCATTAAGATCTCCCGGTTGATGGAGGTCAGTGCAATGTAACGGGAGCTGCACTGTGGACGTGGTGGCTTGAGGATAAAGATGCGTTCGAAGGCATACTCGCATCCGGGCTCTTGTACTCATACTTTTAATAAAAGACGCACATTAAACAGTATAATCATTACAATAAAGTCATTTTTTCTGCATTCACGTAATAAATCTTGATTACATTGAGGCACGAAAGCCTCGAATATGTTTCACGTATATTAGCCGGGACAATTAGCGATACTACCGAAGAATTATAAGGATCTACTCCAGCCTGACTATCTTTGCTGGCATACTTAAGATGACACACGGCACCTTTAAGATGACTCAGCTCACTACCGTGCTCTGCTTCTCTTAAATTTAGTGTTTCTATTGTGCCCTGTAAAGTATGTTCAGGTGGTGTGACACTTGTGACGTACATCGGCCCTACGCTTATTGAAAAGGGAAATCGGGAAAAAAACCAGAGCAGAATGTAACATATGCAAGCCAGTGACTCGAATGTTAGGACTCCGATAGTAAGAGGGGAAGACACAGGGATGTCTAAAAATTCCAATAAATAAATTATGGAAACTAAGCATCCAAAACTCTAAACCCATAAATTGCATCTTTATAGCGGACGGCGACAAGAGGTTCCGAGAATCCTCACAGGCATCTATTCATTGTCAATGCCTGTGATTGTAGCACCCTCGGATGAACAAAAACCTAAAGCACATGCCACAGACGCATGTGTAGGACCTCGTCATACCCTTGGAATTTTTAGGCTAAGAAGGGATAGAATTTAGACAATATATATATCGGTGCTTTTGGGCACGGCCATCACTACTATTCGAGTTTTCATTACGTTTAGACGCGACAGTAACGTTCGCGACAGTCTCGATCTCCCTGCGCTTAAGTTCTAACCAGTAAGATTCAATCATATTGTGTAAATATTCTTAATCAAGTTTTTTTCCATCTAGTAGTGGACATAACGATATTTGTAAAATATCTGAGGCGCACTTAACCGCGTATCGGAAAGGGTGCAAATATCTGGAATCAACCAGCATTTAAATTCTTTTATAATCGGAGAGTTCCGATTCATCCTGACCTAAAGTCACCTCTGGAAGGACTGAGGCGCACTCGACTGCGTATCGGTGTAACCGAGAAGGCCAAGGGTCAGTTTGATAAGAGTTAAATTCAGACGTAAACTTTGCAGTGGACAGGAACTCGAATTTAAGCCCTTCACCTTGAATTGGAGAAATTAATAAAAGTCTTTATTGCGAAAGAAGGTTTCGTTGATATCCTTCAACCTCCAAAATTCGCCCAAAACCATTAGTCAATTCGTCTCATCCCAGGGGAGTGTCATGTAGACACGCTTGACCCGAAACCGTAAATTTCTTTATCTTAAAACTATATTATAAATCGGTCAAAACGAATAGATCGTGACACAAAAATTTCATCAGCTTTTTCAGTGATTGGACGACGAGAGCGTGATTCATCTTTCACGTTAAAATTACTAGAACGAGAAGGAGCGAACCATTTCCGCGCAGCAGATTTTGATAAAATACCTTTATCGTACACGGCATACATTTTTTTTACAAGCCTGCCCAGTGTTTTTCTCTTTGTTGCAATAATATTATAAAATATAGTGCAATTCTTCATTACTGCGCGAAATATTACCGCGCAGCAGATTTTTATAAAATACCTTCATCGTACACGGCATACATTTTTTTACAAGCCTGCTCAGTGTTTTTCTCGTTGTTGCAATAATATTGCAAAATATAGCGCAATTTTTCGTTACTTTTCTTCATTTTCAAACGCAAATAACTTTTCAATCACTCCACCAATTTCGATGTTCATAGACTCAAAATAACGCTCGAAGCGTCATCTTTTCACCAAGCGTTTAGCGGCATCGCTGCAATTTACGTTTCCTGAGTTATTTACAATTTACGCCGTCAATCGGGATAAAAGCGACGAACTTTTTACTTGACCCAATATATACATCATGTTATCGCGGTTCGAACAAATTTTATTCTCGTACATTAGTATTGTCATTTTATAGGCAGTCCATGTAATCCTCAAAAGGAATGTAGCGCGATATTACATTTTTTTTTCCCAATCAACACTCTTTCCACTTGGCTCGACCGTCCATTGCATACATTTTTGTTCGCCACTCTACAAATTCGCACACAATTCTACCATTATTCTTGTCCTTCATGATACCCGGAACCTTCTTATTGACTCCAAGCATACCATAAATATTATCTACATCATAATCGCTCGTATCAAATAATGACAAATTATTTCGGATACTTACATAAACATCATCACACTACATGTGGGTGATTAGACTATCGGTATCGGTATACATTAGCTGATATTTATCGCTATTCTCCCTCTTCAAATAGTCATAATGGAAGTTGTACAAGTGTGTTTTTGAAATATCTAAAATGGATATGCCGATGTACATTAGTTTGTCGAATTTTATCTGTAATTTACGCAACTGAACCATCACCAGCTTTTCGGAGGAAATTGTACAGCTATAGAAATTCGATACAAATATTTCTGCCTCCACTCCGAATTGCCCGTCCTATTTGGATATTACTTTTACGTGGACGCATTTCGTCATATTTTCCATGATGTTGCGGAAAACTGAGTTATATATTAATATAAGGATATTTTTCTTAAAATTTTTGTTTTCATTCGTATGAAAACGCGTATTTAACTCGAAATATGGTCGCATCCAAAGGGTCTAATTAAAACTTATGCAGCTATGTATACGTGTAAGTATAAGTCCATGAGATAAGCATTGCTTTAATGTACGATAATGTATAACATATTATACTTTTCTCTGCCTTCAACGTTGGCGATTAATTTGTACTACTTGCATCGACTCATATTTCGCGAGGAATAGAATGAAATTTCGGCGTGTAAGTCATACGAGTCATTGGGATATGAAAGTTCTACCTCAAGTACATATCCTATCGGTGAATCATCGGCTATAGACATTACGTCACGTGCTCAATCTCATCGACTTAGTAAAAACCGTGTGTTGGATGAGAAACTCGTTCATCGCTTATCCATATAAATTATTTACATCGTAATACACCAAATAACTCGAGACGTCGAGTGGTTTATACGTCTCCATATTTGTGCGAAGGATAACTAAGCTGCCGCGCATACCCTTCTCGATCATTAGTAACATATCCATATCCGATAATAGTTCAGACTTAATGCCTGTATACTTTAACATTGTATCCCACGTAAAACCCCGTAAAATGTAACAATATGCTGCTTCGAGATCATAATTTAGCACGCATAATTTGCGGAAATTCTCGATATCGTCCGATAGCAACATACATCGATTTTCAGGTATATTTACCATATTCGCCCAGAATCCTAACCTCAAATGCATTTCATATTTTTTATGCAAATCCGTAATCTTCGTCAGTTACGTTAGTATCTGTCAATGTATTATAGAAACTTTTATGATCGGGCAATTGAACATTCTGCAATTGCTTGTATGAATCCTTATAGTTATATGGAAAGACATCCTTTCGCACAAATGATTTCAAATGTTCGACGTTCAAATTAGAAAATTCAGATATGAAATTCGTCTTTTTTCAAGTATGACGAAAATTTGCCCAGGCTCAAAGTTAAAAATTGTAATGAATCTATAAATAGGAGATGTATTCTGTTTCTTTTGTCAAATTTATTAAACGAGATGTAATGTTCCTTATTAATAGGCAGTACTTGAATTGAACTATTGAACGTTTTTGCAAATACTTTGATCATGAAATGAGCATCGTATCCGGAGGGATTACGAAAGATGACTGGTATTACGGGGTGCAATCGATAGTTTCAATTGCATGGATTGTGTGCAATTCTCCGACTTTTTCTCATGATCTGGCAATAATCTCTTACTCGCTTTTGTTAACGTAAAAAGGGCTTTTTACATATATGGCAGTTGAGCGCGATGTTATACTTTATCTCTTCTCCCACAGTCAAAGGAATCATAAATTTAATATCTTTTAAATCAGACCTAACGTCTTCTGCGAGCATATGCAATTGCTGGATAACACATATTTCTTCATCTTTATCCGCAAAATGTGTCAATAGTTCCTCAAATCCATATATACCAGCAGTGTAATATATTCTCGTAGACAGCTACTGTCAAAATTTCAGCCAATCGTAAATATGTAGAGCTAACACAGGACAGCGACATAAAATATGTATATTATCCTCCTCTTCTTCTCCACACAACCGGCATTCCCTATGCTCGGTCAGCTTGAGATTGTTTAAATGTACTCTTAGAGCCATGTGTTCAGGAAGAGTCCAATACTTAGTCTCAACCTTGCCCATTGCCAGTAGTTCGTGAGACCTACTCTTAAATAGTCGGCCCATCTGGAGTTTGGCCCTGAAACAGCCCTGGGTACGTTTCCACGCATTCCGGTGCTCTTTCTCTAGGCTTCTCCTGATTTTATCTTTTCCAAAGGCAAACGAAACCCCCACTACTTACTTGGCCGGGTCTTCCGAGCCACCTAGTTTTGCAAGGTGGTCCACTACCTTATTGCCACGCAGGCTCATGTCGCCAACGATTTAGATTATGTTGGTTTTGTTATAGTCCCCTAGTCTGATCAGCGCTTGCATACATTCCCAGACCACTGATGATTCAGTGGTGGTCTTCCCAAGCACATCTATAGACGCTCTGCTGTCGGAGCAGATGGATATTCTCCAGTTCTTTCTGTGTGCTGCTATCTGCAGCTCGACACATTTCCGGATGGCTAAGATTTCAGCCTGTAATACGGTGGTCAATTCGCCCACAGGAATGGTTATCATTTAGTCTGTTTTTTGGCAGTAGATACCCACCCCAAAGCGGCCGTTTGCCCTTGATCCATCCGTAAACCAGAAATCTGTCTTCGGATGTTGGAGAGGTTTCCTGGTCTTCCAGTCTTCTCTAGTAGGTATCTGAACTTTGAAGTTCTTTATTACTTGCTGTTTCTTCGATATATGATCTTGCCTTAAAATGAATGGGCCCTCGTGTTGTAGTTCCAATCCACTCTCGCTGGCATTTTAACGTATACGCTGTATATCTAGTGTCACGATCTATCGTTTTTACCGACTTTTAATGATAGTTTCAGAACCAAGAAGTTTATAGTTGTGGATAAAGCGTGTCTACGCGACACTCCGCTGGGATGAGTAAAATTTACCAACAATCTCGGACGAATTTTCTGAGTAATTCGGTAAATTCCTTGAAGAAATCACCGAAAGAATGTTCAATTAATGATTCTGGGACTGATATAGGAAGTTGAGAAAAACCCTCAAGAGCAGCGAAGCCTTCTTTTAAAATAAAAGATTTTATTGAAGATTCTAATTTGAAATAAAACCTTTTAATACTGAGCTTTTGCCCACTACGAGATTTACGTTTGAACTTACTTTTCCTCAAACTGGCCCTTCATCCTCTCGGTTGCACTGATACGTAGCCGAGTGCGCCTCAGTCGTTCCGGAGGTGACTTTAGACCAGGATGAATCGGAACTTTCCGATTATGAAAAAAAAATAAATGCTGCTTGATTTCAGACATTTGTATTCTTTCCGATACACAGTCGAGTGCGCCTCAGGTAGTCTACAACTATCAGGATATCCACTACTAGATGGAGAAAAGCTCTCTTAGAAAATATGATTATAAATGTCTAAACCTTACTAGTGTTAATCTTTTTCGCAGGGAGATTGAGAGACCATCACGAACCATGGTGCAAACTCGTATAATAATAATCTGACTGTGCGCCGTGGCCAAAAGTACCCAGTTATATATCGATAGAATTCTACCCCTTCCTAATGAAAAAATTACGACAGCATGGCCTGATTCTGTACGTGCATTTATCCTATGTGTTTTAGATTTTGGTTTTGTTTTGGAGTTCTCAGAATTTGTGATGTTATCGAGAAGTTAATATCTTCGTGGACCTTCTCCCATTTCCTGTTACAATTAAGGCACTATTTCACGGCTTCAACTTACAGGTACCCAGTACCGATAACTTTAGTTGTTTGGTCTCTCTACCTCCCTTTTCGTACGCGTAGGAACACTAGCTATTAATGTAATGGTCAGGTCCAGCGGTGGAAAACAGAATACTACCTACAACGCCTCTGTAGGAGCGGTTTTCATCGCTCCTACTGCAGCCCTCAGGTAGTTCCCAAGTAGGCTTTTCAGTAGTATCCTGGTTTCCCCCCTTTTCACCCTGGATCATCAAACTACTGCTGCGTACGTCAGTCTCGGTAGTAGCATTGCCTTGTATAGCCACAGGGCTACCTTGGGCTTTAATTTCCAGGTCTTTCCCACGCTCTTCTTCTCGAGATGTGAGTTCTAATTAAGCTTAGGATCTAGGTGCACCCCTGGATATTTAATCTGGGAAGTGTACTTTATTTCCCACCCCTCTAACCTCAACGATTCTATGGGTTCTGGATGTATTTTGGGGTAAAAATCATAGTCTCGACCTTTAAAAGGTTCACCTTGAGTCCCTTGGCTCGACACCAGTTTAGGATGACTTTATGAGCTCCATTGGTCAGTTCTCTAAGGGTAGAAAGAAAACTACCTCTTGCCACGATCGTCACATCATCCACGTAGTCAAAGATAGAGTCCAATTTCTTGGAGTTTGAGTGGGTCATTTACCACGAGGTAGTCATTTACCACAGGTCATTTACCACAGCAAAGGTGATAGTATACCTCCCTGCGGGCAGCCTTTGGCTGCTTTGCCCTCCAGAGTCAGGTCTTCAGCATTGAGGGTTATTGACTTTCTCGCCCGCACGTTTTGTGTCCAGTCCACGAGCGTGTTAGAGATGCCATGACTGGCTATTGCTTGTCTAATAACTCTATAGGAGATGCTATCGGAAGCTTCCTCAATATCCAGAAAGACTACAAGGGCGTATTCCTTGGCCTCCAGCTGCAACTTTATTCTACTCACAAGGTGATGCAGAGCAGTATCAGTACATGTGCCCTCCCTATAGGTATACTGAGACGCAGTTAATGAGTAGGAGGTTAGAGCGCCTCTCTTTAAATAGTAGTGAACCAATCTCTCCTAGCTTTTCAGTTAAAAAGACGTTAGACTGATCGGTCTAAAATCCTTTGACACTATGTGGCCATTTTTTCTCAGCTTTGGTATAAAATTTACTTTTGTACCCGTCCAGGTTTGCGGAATGTGGCTTAGTTCTATACTGGCCCTGAACACCTTGATCAGTGGACCCAGTAGATAGCTCAGTCTCCGTTCTAAAAAGATGGGATATATACCATTTGCTCCTGGTGTCTTGTATGCGGCGAAGGTCTTCACAGCCCATTCGACACCCTTTGGAGATATTACTTTAGCGGTCAGTGACCAGTCCCTGGATTTATAAGTGCTTCCATTTACTGTGTCCTCTGGGTCATCCAATGAAAGGTTGGTCTCTTAAAATCCTGGAAAGTGTGTCTTCAGGAGAAGTTTCAAGGACTTTTTCATGTTCTCTGTGTAGCCACCGCATGGACGCTCAAGACAGCCCAAATTTGGACGCTAATTTTGGCAGGGAATCTTGCTCAATTTAAATGCATCTCAGGCGCTCTCAATGTCGTTGCAAAATTCTCTCCAACTCTTTCGTTTGGCCTCCGTGATTTCCTTGCTGTAGTTGCGTTGAAAATCTCTGTAGACTTCCTAATGTTGTGTTAAGCCTGTTCTCCTGACTTTGTTATACTTGCTCCTTACTTCTGACCTGACTGACCTTGCAGCTCTTGGTTCCATCATGGCACCTTATTCAATGAGCTGTTTAGGGACGCAGGACAATTAAACTCGAAAGCCATCCTTATAGAGTCCTCCAGGTGTTGTGCCGCCGAGTTCAGGATGTCATGGGTATGAAATCTGGTTGGGGTTTTAATTAGCATGGTCTTCAGGTTTTTGCTGTAGCTTTCCCAATCAGTTTTCCTCGGTTTACGTACTCATTTTTCTTTCCCTCTGTGGCAGAGAGTAAACTGTATGCAACTGTGGAGATTTCTTTCTTCGCGTGGAAATCTTTTGATCTCCTCTGAAGGTGGTGGTTCCTTGGAGTCGTAGGCATATAGACCAACCATACGCGTACCTACAGGGTCCTTCCTCTCTCTAGGTTGATTTTTGTTTGGACCACTGTCAGATCTCCGTGACTGAGCTATGGCATAAAGGTTTCTGATATCCCTTTAGTTGCAACACACGCCCTAGTTCTTTCGTTTATGTTCATCATGTGAATTGCTCCACACCCATTCAAGCCTCTGATCTCGCCATGCAAGAGCCATAGTTCTTGTATTAGTGATATCACTGTCTCCATCCTAGCCATGTTCCTCGATAACATAGCAGAAGCACTTTTCCTGTGATGCAAATTCATCTGTGAAATAGCGACTTTGAGAGCAGCCATTATTCGGCTGACTCTTTAGTCTCCGCTACTGCATCCCACTTCTTGCCGTCCTTGCCGAGCTCCTTAACGGTGGCTCCATTCATACCACAGAAAGGTCTGTGGCTGAGCCCACCTGACCGTTCGCCCACCAAACAGGTGAAGTGGGCGCATTTAGTGCTTTCGCTCCCCCTGGTGACCGTCAAGTCACGGTTTACTAGGTCCTCATTCTGGCGCCCTGGAATTTTAATATCTCCTCCGTGGTTAAGTTGGAATCATCGACGTGGATGACCACCCGATGTCTTTCGGGGAGTTCATCTACCGATACCCCCTGGAGTTTTAATATCTCCTCGGTGGTTAAATTGGAATCATCGACGTGGATGACCACCCGATGTCTTTCTGGGAGTTCATTTACCGATACTCAATAGTAGGATTTCTCATCGATCTTTGTCGTGATGACCAGGTCCGTCAGCCATTCCCGCGTTGCCTCGTTTGCGCTGGAAATCACGAGTGCACCTTCCCTCTCCCAAGTTCCAATGAAAATTGGAGCTGCTGTTCCTTCAAGAGAAAGGATGCGCCATTTCACCGTCTTCTTTATCGCGGCCACGTCTTCTGCCGCGAGTTTGTTCTTCGTAAATTTCTTCGAGATGACCTTCAGCCTAGTGCCCTTCATCGCTTGTGCATAAAATCCTTGATCCGCGATCTTGGGTCTTTTGCCTTGGCGATTCTCATATAGGCTAGCAGTACAATGCTTCGATTTAGCACGTTTTATGGCGCCAGCCATAGCTGCCCCCCCCCCCTGTCCTTGGGATTACTACCAGAAGCTTCCGGAGTGGCCTTTGCGTCCTTCTCTTTCTGCTGTTGTTTCTTGTAGCGGCGTCTGGCAGCGCCACTGTACTTGACGTGGGCTTTGCCAGCTGCAGCGCCAGAGCTGGTTTCAGGTTGTTCGCTCTCAACAGGAGTTACCTCTTGGATTGCTTCTTTTTAATGGTGTAAAGTGAATCTCATGTTTCATGTTGTTCCCACGAGTGCCGCGGAATAGCGGTATCACGTGGTCAGCGCCGTGAATGACCAGGCCTTGGCTAGATACTCTTGGAGGTCGCCCCGTATCCGAGAGGCGCTGTTTGCAATGCAGCTCCCTCTGCGCCACGCAGTTATCAGCACGTTTGTTCACACCTTGACTTGGGTGAGTCGCTCCTTGGTCACCGGGAGACCAGTCCCTCGCTCCTCATTCATACGAAAAGACTTCAAGAAACCTCTTCCATTCACTCAAGGAAAGCCCGTTTATGTGGATCCTTCATTCATGCTTTATCATGCTTACGTCCGCGAGGCAGGAGACAGGGACGCGTCCGCCACCAACCAATGTTGGTGACGGGCATACCCCTCTCCCATTGCCCGGCTAAGCCCACTCACTATAGGCAAGATCGCACGACTCATAAAAGGATATATATATATATATAGTCGCATTCAGAACGGTAAAAGTGCTTGGGCTGCTTTCCGCAGACAGCCGTACACAAAGGCTTAATTCTATGTTTACTTGACTGATATAGTATTTTCCGAGCATACTCGAACTGTAGTCGCTGACTAATTCCAAAACATCGGGTAGAAATTTTGCCGTATTTGTGTGTAAGATATTGGTGACCATACCTGTGGATAATCTGCAACTGTAGAAAAATTCTATATCAATTCAAAATACGTATTATTCTGCCACGTTTTGCGCTCCGTTTTGTGCGCTTTTGCTTTCGTTCTGCATAATCATTACCACCGTATCTTGTCCTGTTGTATTTTGCTCGGCCTCCACTGTGATTGCACAGCACAATTGCTCACAAGTTCTTCATATTTCTGACCTGGCTGACTCTTTCCTTCATCAGTCACACAGATTCTTCCGACAAACCCCACACTAGCTTTTCCGCATACTCATCGCATTGCCGTATTAATTCGGCCAAATCCTCACTATTTGCATAGGATACAAACGTGCTTACAATACGTTGTACATTTTTAAAATATGCAACATGAGAAAGAAAGCGAAGAATATGCTTCTTCTCTCGTAGACTATATATCTGGGTTTTAACATGATAATAGGGCATATATACACGCGTATAATTTTATATACACTCCTTTGAGGAGTAAGGAAAATTTCTTGGGAGGAAAGGAGTGATAAGAGAGTGAGAAGTGATAACCTCTCTCCCAAGGGGAAGATATCCTCATAAGCATGAAGATAGGTTGCAGAATGGTGGGAAGGGGGGAGGAAAACTATGGCTATCTTTCACCCCACTACAATCCCCATAAGCAACATGAAAGAAGGGACCCATGAACTGTGCTTATGTTTACCTCCACTAATTAATGTGCTCATGCTCCTGTAAAAGAGTAAAAAAACTTACAGATTACGGAAGGACTTTTTGCATTCCCATTGCTTTGCAAAATGTTGGAGCCTCCTTCATAAGCAGCAGGGCGAAGAAGATTACTGATCAATAACCGAGTCAATAACCAAACAGCTCGAATGCGACATGAGTAAGAATGTTGAGTTTCACGGTGCTTTTGATAATATAATACAATCAGAACACATAGAGACGTACGTCGTATTAAGGGAACTGCTTTCCACACGTCATCCAATAATACCACACATGAAGAGGGTAGAAGAAACAATTTGTCCAGATTATTTCTACAGGAGAACATATTAACATACAGGAGAAATATATTAAATAGGTGAATGCGATGTTTCGTTTGACCCAAATCGGGTGTATACCATTATGTTGTCACACATGTCGGAAGGATATGGTGCAACTGCGGTCAGCGCTAATATGTCAGGGCTCTATTGAAGAGCATTTCGGCAGCGACATCAGTTCCCCGATAGTAGGACATGGTGAAGAAAAACGATATGTAAAGCAAGACAAAATTAATAAATAGAATCGTGAACAAACAAAATAATGAGAAAATATGTGTGTTCAACAAAGACTAGGACAGAGTAATCGTTAAGTTGGCGGCCAAGCATCAATCATAATTTTAATTTCACATTAATAAAAAGTATTCTTGTCTTTTTTTCAACAAACAATAGTGTGCACAAAATTTGTTCCCTTTCCGTACTTTACTTTCTGCACCTCCCCTGCCGATGAATGCTAGAGTAAAAGAAGAGTTTGATGCGCAATTGTCAGTAGTATAATACTAGCTTTTACATACAGATGGAGGCCGTTGCACGAGTCAAGAAGGAGGACAGTCGTGGCAACAATCTAACAGCGCGCATGCATACATTTCCAATGCAATATATATCCCACTCCAACGACGCACGCCGACGACGATAACCCATAATGATGGGGGCAATTATCAGTTTCAACTCTAGGAACAATCAGAAGAGATACATCACGAGTGGGAGAACGAGGACAAAAGTATCCACAACAGGACGTCAGTTTTATTAAAAGAGTTTCGACCATCAAACCGCTTAAAATCTCCATTCCGACACTCTAGACCCTACGTGTGCGACCCATTTACCTTTTCTTCAGTGGGAAAATCCTTCATATACTCCTTGGGGGAAGGGCTGGGGTAGTTCTGGAATCGTAACAGCTAACATCCCCACGTTGGCCATCCTATGCACAGTTTGGACGGGGCGCATTGGGAACTACATGCAACATATCATGCTGCTCCCCTCCATTGCAAATTCTGGGGAGCGCCCGTACTTCGGGGGAGGGGGGGGGGAACCCACCAGGCTCATCACAACTTGTATATGATCCGGGCCCCTACTTTTTTTTTTTTTTCTTTTTTTTTAAATTCATTTTTCGGCACCGACTGCTAACGTCATTTGGCCTAGGACCTACTGTTTAAGATGGGTTCCGAACCACCAGAGCTACGGTATACATATCACATAGAAAAACCAGAGGTGATGGGCGGGATGCGAACCCGGGTTTGACGCGTGGTAGTCTGAGCCTCTATCCACTACACTACCGTAGCTTTCATTTTTACCTTTTCTTTTTTACGTGGGGGAAATCTTCATAGACTCCCCGGCTCCCTAGGGAGTGTCACATCTACCGTCGTGACCGATTTTTATATTAATTTATATTACAAAGATTCGCGGTTTTTCGGGGACAACGTGCCTACGCGACACTCCCCTGGGATGACGCAGATTGATTAACACGTTGGGCGAATTTTGGAGGTTGAAGAAGGATATCAACGAAATCTTCTTCCGCAATAAAGGCTTTTATTGCTTTTTCTAGTTTTCTATAAAAATTTCTGGTCTTGGAAATCTGTCCGGCACGCGCTTTTCGTTTAAGACGTTTACTCATCAAACTAACTGAAACCCTTGGGGACCGCCGATACGCAAGTGAATCTAGTTTTCTATAAAAATTTCTGGTCTTGGAAATCTGTCCGGCACGCGCTTTTCGTTTAAGACGTTTACTCATCAAACTAACTGAAACCCTTGGGGACCGCCGATACGCAAGTGAATGCGCCTCAGGCTTTCCGAAAACGGTTCAAGTCAGGACGTGGAAGGGACTTGTCGGTATTTCCTAGTCGCAAATGAATGCACTTCGGATCCTCCGGCTAACCCTTGTTACAAAACAGTTACTTAGAAAATCAGATTCTCCAGGGCTTTCGATACGCAAGTGAATGCGCCTCAGATTGCCCGGGATTGTCTTAAAATTCCAAGTCCTTTCGATATTCAAAAGGTTTCGATACGCAAGTGAATGCGCCTCAGAAAACTCTAAGATATCTTAGGATTTAGTGTCCCTAAAACTCGTTGGACAGAGTTGCAAGTTAAAATGAATTTAACAAAATATATATAAATAAAACTATATAGGTCTTTCTGAATATAAGGATCGGAGTGAGGGAGATCGAGAACTTTGAGCAGGTGCGTCCGTTCGAGTTGAGCTTTTACTAATTAATCAAAACAATGGCAGATTTGTCTCGGAGGTTCCCATATATATACGGTTGGGGATCTCCCCTACCTAGCGAGGAAAAAATGCAAGACATGGCGAGGCCCTGCACGAGTCATGGACTGGCAGGAAGGTGCACGTGGCAAATTTATCCCACCTAAGGAACGCGAAAAAGGACCTAGAATGGCCTTCTCAGCTTACTGCAGTAAACCTAACGTCCGAGTCAGCAGTGCACCTATGTCACTTTCCGCTCTGGTTTAATTCTCGATTTCCCTTTCCATAGGCGTGGAGTCGGTGTACGTAACAAGAGAGAGGCGGGGGTGTGTCGAAATCTTGCTGGCTAAAACACCCGCGGCGGCCATTTGATATGCAGTTAAAGCAGGGGGAAACCGGGAACTCTACAGAACACGACCAGTGCCGCTCCTCACTGCTCCCTATTGGGAGCTCACTTCCGGCAAAGGACATAGACTCCTTCTTCCTACAAAGTGTTAGAAAAGAATAATTTCATCGGTGTTGGGTTCACGACGGATGTTGATACGTTGCTGAAAAGCAAAACACGGTTGTGTGATATAGAAATTTTGAGAGACAGGCTGGAGAGACGATGCGTGTAAAACTAAGTTGTTCTGTGAATTTTCTCTGTTAAATCTTCTAATAAACTCTATTGTTGTTTTCATAACGGTGACCTTATATTATTTCGACCACGTGGCCAAATTTCCACTCCAACGCAAAAAAAGAGAGTGGGGGGGAGGGTTTATCCCCTCCCAAAATCACTGCTCTTAAGCGGACCGTTGGACCACTCGAATAAAAAAGACAGGGCCCGCACTCTACCGCAGAATGGGCCCACGGCCTGCCAATTCCTCTCGCTGGCCTCCATCCGTTTAATGACGACGATCAGAGAGAGGTCCGATCCTATTACCTGGATCAGGACAAAACGCGCCACTGCCCAAGCTGGACAGTCCTCAAGGGTGTATTGCACCGTGTCCCGGTCCACGCTACAATGGTGGCAACGCGTCGTCGCCACCGCCTTGATACGACACAGATATTCACCAAAGCAGCCATGCCCGGTAAGCGTCTGCATCGTACGATATGTGAGGTCGCAGCTGCGACCCAGCCGAGCCCCAAGGCTTGATAGTATCGCCGCGACGACTTCGTTATGGCAGGATGGTTGGATGCTTAAGACACTCCCTCCAGCTCTGCACAATGCGCCGCTGAGTCTGGTGCTTTAACACCTTGACCTGCCTGTCATCTAGTCTCCTGCTCCCCTGACAGAGAATTTTGATGCGGAAATAGTTTCTGAGGGAGCATGCAGCTTATTACCATCAATAATAGTGACAGAGCCGTCCACGTCCCCAACCCAGCGCGGGTTAGACGAAGGAACGCGGTGCGACTCCATGCTAAAGATTCAAATGTTGCGGCCCAAGCGGCGAAGGTGTGTGACGCTAAAGAACGCGAAGCAGAGTTGGCTTTATTAAAAAAGGCAAGAGCTATAGTCAAACATGCGTGTACGCATATTCGTGCCTTTACCGACGGATGCACCTCCATAACGGGAGAAACTATAGCATAATTAAGGGATCGGTTAGAAGCATTAAACAAATATTGGGCAGAATACTACAATATACAATTCAAAATCGAAATGTTAGAGGACGCGGAAGGGTCAAGTGATCGCGATGCGTTCGAAGACGCATATTATCATCTTAAGGCAAGAATAAGGCAGTGGCCTCCTTTTGCGAAGAAGTCATGCTGCAGAAGGAGGCCGCGGAACAGGTCCGCGAGAGAGCGGACCCGCGGCGCCGTTGGAGGGATCAGGGTCGCGGGGGCGCAGGCGGATCCTGTCGCCCTCGTCTGTTTAATTTTTTTGTATAGTGGTGCGACTGAGGGCGCACTGTTGCGCCCATTGCACGAGTCGCACCACGGGGGTTTGCAGGCGATTCGAGTGGGGGCTTGGCCCGAGTAGGGGCTCGGCCGCTATTGCACGCAACTCTCCGGGACGGAAAGGACGGCGCTCACGCGGCGCCCTTGCAGCGCCATCCAGTTAGCTAAGCAAACTGGGAGTCTCCTAATCCTCCGGCCAAGAGTCGATACGGCGACGCAGCACGGGAAGGGCACCGTAAGGTATTGCTTGTAGTTCCCGGTGCCCCTCTCCCCCTCACTGTGCTTAGGATAACCGCCGTAGGGATTTTAGCCGGTAAAATCCGGCACTTCCCCGTCTTCTTTCTCCCAAGGAGCCGAGGAATCTATGAAGATTATCCCTGCGTAAAAAAAGTGGGAGGCAAGAATAAGGCAACAAAGTGACCACAATATAATCACGAGAACGAATAACGGCGAGAATATGTCGTCTAGCGAAATTGCATCGCAATCGAATTGTGCATTATTACGGGGAGAAGGTGATTATCAAGTAGCCTGGAATTTGTTGCGGTAGCATTACGGCATCAAAAGAGTAGTGGTAAAAACGCATATAAAGGCACTTGTGGGTTACCGAATATGGTACGTGAAAATACAAAAGACTTGCGAAAAATGTTGAACAATGCGTCGAAGCACTTAACGCCTTAACGGCTTAACGCGATAACGGCTTTAGGAATTCCTACAGACAATTGGGATGATCTAGTAGTTTATTTAATGAGCATGAAATTAGATAATTTTACGTTGCACGAGTGGCAAAATTCATTAAACGGAACCAAACTTCTAACATTCGATCACTTCAATAATTTTTTAGCGCAACGAAGGCAGATGATGAAAAGCACATCGAACGCGAGTAAGTGACCCGGTAATTCAGCACAGACGCGATCGCAAACGTATAACAAAAAACAAACAGCTCATATTGCATCTTTCAGATCGAGATGCGTCATATGTGCGGGCAACCATTTGATATACGCATGTAGCAAATTTCTGAATTGGACGACACGGAATAGAATTACAGAAACAAGGAAGAGGAAATTGTGTCTGAATTGCCTACATACCTCCAGGCACGTAGCGAACACGTGTACCGCGAATTCTTGTAAAATTCGTTGCTGTACTTGCAAAACGAAAAATCCCTTTTAGGAATACCCCTCTTAGGAATTCACATGAGAACCTCATCGACATATTGAACATAAAACAACGGTTTATATTTAACTCGGTAAGGCAATCCACTTCCAGTGTTCCCATAACTAAATTTATCAGAATAGGGGACAGTGGAGGACCGTCCTCTTTATGAACCTGGGCCGTTGGTAGCTTCTCAGAGTTACTATCAGGTGTACCGGTATGAAGTGAGCGTTAAGATACAAATGTGTCGATAGGGAACTTTTGTTGTGAACGAGCCTTAATTTTGTTTTTGTTTAGTTGGTATGACATCTGTCAAACGTATTTAATATACATCACGTCATTGAACAAACAACATCATATCTTTTCATCGTCTAAAAAATGTCGAATTTTTTACCAGAAAGTAATGATTTGCGGAAAGCAGTAATTTTTTGTTACCATTTGAAGAATAGTGCTACAGAGTGGCATCGAATGCTTGTCGGGTCATATGGTGATCATGCTCTACCAGAAGCAACTTGCAAAAGATGGTTTCAAAGGTTCAGAGATAATGATTTTGATGTGAGATGTGAAGAACGTGGAAGACCACCAAAAAAGTTTGAAGACGCCAAATTGCAAGCAATATTGAATGAAGATGATACTTTGAGTCAAAAGTAAATGGCAGCGATGTTAAATGTTGCACAACAAACAATTTCTGACCGTTTAAAAGCTATGAGAAAAATCCAAAAGTGTGGATAATGGGTGCCACATGAATTGAATGAAAGACAGAGGGAAAAATGAAAAAACACTTGTGTAATTTTGCTTCAAGGACGCGAAAGAAAATCAGTTTTGCATCGAATTGTTACTGGCGATGAAAAATGGATTTATTTTAAGAATCCTAAACGGAAAGAATCATGGATTAATCTGAGACAACCATCAACATCGACTGCAAAACCAGATCGATTCGGCAAGAAGGCAATGCTCTGTCTTTGGTAGGATCAGAAAGGTGTGGTCTATCACGAGCTTCTAAAACCTGGTGAAACTGTTAATACTAATCGCTACAGGCAACAAATGATAAATTTGAACCATGCATTGATCGAACAACGACCAGAATGGGCCAGAAGACACGGCAAAGTAATTTTGTTACACGACAATGCATCTGCACACAAAGCAAAACTGGATCACGATACAATCAAAGCACTTGGCTGGGAGCTGCTACCCCACCCGCCGCATCGACCATACTTGGCCCCTTCCGACTACCATTTGTTTTCATCGATGGGACAAGCATTGGCTGAGCAGCACTTCCATTCCTACGAAGAAGTCGAAAAGTGGGTGTCTGATTGGTTTACTTCAAAAGACGAACATTTCTATTGAAATGGTATCCACAAATTGCCAGAAAGGTGGCCAAAGTGTGTAGAAAGCAATGGTCAATACCCTGAATAAAATTCTTGTACTTTCCCATTCAAAATTGGTGTTTCATTTTCATAAAAAAACACTCACATTATACCAGTACACCTGATATATGCAAAAAACAATTTCCAGAAAGCGTTCGTCAAAATAAAGATGGTAGATACATTGTCAAGCCACCCGTAAAAGATGTGTTAAATAAAATAGCAACTCAAAAGAGGTGGCAATGAAAAGATTTCTCAGCCTTGAAAAAAGGTTAAATTGCGACAAACAATTAATATCAAAATATTCCGAATTTTTTAAGGAATATTTGGCACTAGGCCACATAAAGTTACTATCCGACGACAGCCAGTCTAATAAGGCCTTTTATTTACTGCATAATTGTATGTTCAAGATCGATAGCCTCACTACTAAGCTAAGAGTGATATTCGATGTGTCCTGTAAGAATAGTACTAACATATATCTGAACAACGCCTTAAGAGTCGGACCAGTAATAGAAACCGATTTGGTATCAATACTGTTGAGACTTCGCATGCACGCTCATGTCGTAACATTGGACATTGTAAAAATGTACCGTCAAATATTAGTAGACAAGGGTCAAACTTGCTCGCAGAGAATATTATGGCGAGAAAATTCAAATACTAAAATCGATACGTTTGAGCTTAGCATGTTAACATATGGAACGACGTCGGAATGTTATTTAGCTAAGCGATGTTTACAACATCTGGCGGATACGCGTGCTCTAGAGTTTGCGAAAGGATCAAAATGCCTATTTCGTAATTTCTATATAGACGACCTTCTGACTGGAGCGGATACTATAAAGGAGCTGCAAATGATCAAGGAGGAGATAATGAAGTTGTAGAAATGGGGCGCGTTCGAATACAGCAAGTAAGCCTCCAATCACTATAGTTTAATTATATCGGGCGAAAAAAATTAAAAATTAGTCGATTGGAATGAGGGAACCGAGGCTAAGATTTTAGGTACTCGTTGGAATTCGGTAACGACGAGGTACAGTTCGCGTAAAATTCTAACAAAATAAGCAAACCTATTACGAAACGTATGACACTGTCAGAAGCTACAAGCTTGTTTCACCCGTTGGGGCTATTGGTCCCCATTGTTATTATAGCAAAAACAATGCTGCAAGAGCTGTAGCAATCTAATGTTGAATAGAATATTGAGAATAGAATATTGAGAATGTTGAGTCGGTGCCCGTCGAAATTTATACAAGATGGAACAGATTCAGGAATCAATTACCATGCGCAGTTACGGAATTAAATACTTCAAGGTATGTAAGGTTTAGCGCTGATGATAAAAAATGGCAGTTGCACGGATTTTGCGACGCAAGTCAGGCGGCTTACGGCGCTTGGACGGGCCTGGGTCTTGACACGAGGCGTCCTCGGGACCAGACTAGCGGAGCTATTTAACGCCTGCCTCCAGTCTGGCCAGTTCCCTCCACTGTGGAGGTGGAACCGTCTGGTCCTTATTAGAAAGGAAGGACGGCCCACAGAGTCTCCCTCGGTATACCGGCCGATTTGTCTGCTCGACGACGTGGGAAAGCTGTTTGAGCGCATAATAGCTTCCCGCCTCGTCGAGCACCTTTCCGGCACTGGCCCCGATCTGGCCGAAAGCCAGTTCGTCTTCAGAATGGGTCGCTCGACCGTCGACGCGGTCTGGCCTGTGAGGGCACACTCTAGCGATATCGCTGGATATCGTCAACGCATTCAACACCCTCCCCTGGGAGGCCATCCTGGAGGGACTCCGATACCATAAGGTGCCAACCTACCTTTGTCCCACGTAAGAAAAGGGGGTCTGTCCTGGGTCCGATCCTGTGGGACATCGGATACAATACAATATTGAGGGCCGACCTTCCCCCCGGTGTCAGCGTGACATGTTACACGGATGACACGTTAGTGCTAGTCATCGAAGCGGACTGCAGACAGACGCTCCGCCTCGATGAATGCGGGGTGGCCTGCGTCGTCCGAAGAATAGAGAAGCTGGGACTTTGCGTGGCTGTCCATAAAACGGACGCGTTGTGGTTCTACAACCCCCGCCGCCGTAAGTACCCGCCTAGGTCCCGGCTCCAGGTAGGTCAGGCCGAAGTCGAGGTGGGCCCTGGGATGAAATACCTGGGGCTCACCTTGGACGGCCAGTGGCGCTTTGCGGCCCACTTCGATCGCCTGGCCCCCCAAGCAGAAGGGATGGCTTAGGAGGCCTGAGAAGAGGGTCCGCCGCCTTTATGCGGGGGTCGTACGCTCTGTGGCCCTGTACGGGGACCCGGTGGGTCGCGCAACTTGATGGTCAGCCGGCGCAAGCGTTAACGGATTGAGAAGCGGATGGCCATCAGGAACACGCGTGCGTATCGTACGACATCCTACGCGGCGGCGATAATTCTCGCGGGGCAGCTCCCGATGGAACTCCTGGCAGGGGATATGGCGGAGAGACTCTCACTTCTCGTCCGTCCGTCAGGCCGCGGATGCCCCGCCAGAACCGGCGATCGACGAGGCGATCGCGAGGCGTGAAGCCTGGGAGCGCGCTATTTCTGGGTGGCAGAGACGCCTCTCCGAACCCGCCAACGAGGTGCTGCCCAGTCTCGAAAAGTAACTGGGCAGGACCTGGGGATGGCTGACCTACCGGCTGACGCAGGTGCTCACCGGTTATAGCTGCTTCGGTGAGTACCTGCGTCGGATAGGGAAGGAAAGGACGACGCAGTGCCACCACTGCTCCGATGCGCGGGACACGGCGCAGCACACGCTGGGAATTTGCCGAACGTGGCAGGGCGAGCGCCGTGTCCTGCGAGAAGGAGTAGGCGAGGAGCTCTCGCTGCCGGCCATCGTCCGCGCGATGCTGAGCAGCGAGAGTTCCTGGCGCGCCGTGGCCTCCTTCTGCGAGCAAGCAATGCTTCGGAAGGAGGCCGCAGGGCGTATCCGCGAGCACGCGGGACCCGCGCGCGTGGAATCAGGTACAGGTGGCAGGGGGCGCATCCGTCCGTTGTCGCCCCCGCCTGACTAAGCATTTTTTCTTGTAGTGATGCCTCTGAGGGAACAGCTCATCCGTACGATGAGTGTCCCATTGCACCAGCGGCATCACTGGAGGTTGCGGGCGGCCCGAGTGGGGGCTCGGGGTGCCATTGCACGCAACTCCCCAAGCGGAATGGCGTTGCGTGGCGGCCGCGCAACGCCGTCAAATTAGACCTTTTAGCGATTTGGGGGGTCTTCAAGACCCTAAGGGGTTGCAGCGCGGGGGGGGGGCACCATGATGTATTGCTTGTAGTTCCCGGTGCCCCCGAAACTGCGCATAGGATGGCCGCCGTGGGGGTTTTAGCCAGTAAGAATCCCGCACATCCCCGGCTCTCCCCCCAGGGAGCCGGGGAGTCTATGAAAATTTCCCCCACGTAAAAAAAAAAAGGTACGTTTGGCATGTAACATCCAACAGTCAAGAATATTTTTATGGTCAGATTCAATGACAGTACTGCATTGGTTAAATTCATCATCACACAAATGGCAGACATTCGTAGCGAACAGGATAGCAGAAATTCAAATAACCACCAATATAGAGGCGTGGAAGCACGTACCGACATTGGAAAATCCCGCAGACTTGATATCGAGGGGGGTCGAACCCGTAGATATGATACGAACCGAAATCTGGTGCACTGACCAGAATTTTTGAAGCGTGAATCGACTGAATAGTCTAAAACAAAATTGGCGGCGGAGATAAAGTAAGTACCTGAGTTTAAGAAAAATTTTGTAGCAATCACTTCAACCGAAAATTCAGTAATTAAAGGTATTTTAAGCAAATATTCAAGTTTCTCTAAGGCTTGCAGAGTCTTAACATATTGCTTACGTTTCCTGCGTAAAAATAAGGATGGCAGTAAACCACGCAAGAGCCATTTAGACTAATTAGAATTAGGAAGAGCCGAGCGGTTTATGTGTAAGCGTGTACAAATAAACGCATTTAATAGAGAATATTTAACTGTATCAAATAACACATCCGTAGATAAAGCAAGCAAATTAGTATCGCTGTCACCCTTTTCAGATCAAGAAGGAATAATACGCGTGGATGGCAGAATAAAAAACTAAGAATTGCCACTGGATGCCGGCAATCCGATATTGCTACCTCAAAATCACGGCATAATTTAATTATACAAGCAGAACTTTGTTAGAAATTTTCACACCGAAGTGCAAAGAGCGTTAAACGCGATAAGACAGAAATATTCACCGATAGTGATAAAATCACACATCCGTAAATTATTGCACAATCGCATAATATGTTTTAAATGCAAACCGATTATAGGAGAGGCAAGAATAGGAGATTTGCCTGCTGAACGGATTAGACAGTCTCGTCCATTCTATCAATGCGGGGTTGATTATACAGGCCCACTCTGGATACGCGAAGGAAAGCGTAGAAACGCCCGTAGTAACAAGGCCTACGTGGCTGTTTTTGTTTATTGGATCACTAAGGCTTGTCACTTAGAAATAGTCAATAACTTGCCATCCGACGCGTTGTGGATGCTTTGTCGTACGTAGAGGAAAGCCTTATAAAATTTTCTCGGATAACAGTACTACATTTGTAGGAGTAAATTGCCTGCTCCAAGAGTTTTCTCAACAATTAAGGCAGAGCAAATACCAGGCTGCGGTTAAGGAATATTTGCAAGAGCAAGGTACTTCATATTCTTTTATACCACCTCACGCTCCCCATTTTGACGCTTTGTGGGAGTTAGCAGTGAAATCCATGAAAACGCACTTGTATCGCCTTGTGGAGACTGCGAAATTAAACCTTGGGGAGTTTCAAACTATTTTATGCGAAATAGAAGCATTACTAAATGCCCGTCCGTTAACGGTCTTAAGCGAAGATCTGAATGATGTATAGCCGCTCACACCAGTGCATTTTCTAATAGAAAATGTTTTAAATGACTTAGCACGTCCGGATTTAACTGCGATAAAAGAAAACCGACTGATTTGTTGGCAAAGGATGGAGCAGATGCGACAGCACTTTTGGAAGCACTAAAGCTGTAAATATTTAAATTCGCTGCAACAAAGATATGAGTGAAGCGACAATAAGGGTAAAGGATTGCAACCTAATCAGCTTGTGTTGGTCAAACAACAGGGGCTGGGCGTTATGCAATGGTTATTGGGCCGAATTAGTCATATTCACACGGGATCCGATGGCATAGCGCGTGTCGCTGCTGTAAAGACTGGAACAGGTACGCTTATACAGCCCCTAACTAATTTAGCTATTCTACCTGTAGAGAATAAGGTTGAATGGAATAAAACTATTTATACAATACATTTGATTTGTTAATTTTATGGTTTTGTTCAAATATACTCGTGTAATTGCGGGACGAGTTAGTTTAAGATGCTTATCAACCCATATATTATGCTTGTGTCATTCAATAAAAGGATGCCTTTCAAGGCGGCCGACTTATATTAAAGATTCAAATGTAGCCGTCCAAACTGCGAAGGTATGTGACGATAAAGGCGCGATGCAAAGGTTACCGCAAGGCGCTGGCTATGGCGTATCGTGCCTGTGACACAATGCGACCGGCGTGAACTGGCACTCGTTTATATGGCGTCGAGTCGTACGGATCCGTGTACATAAGTGTGTACTATTTAGTTGTGGTTGCAAAATGTACTGTACAAATTAATTTTAAACAGGCGTGATTAATCAATTTATCATAACCCCACCATTATTCACTCCACCAGCACGGCCAGGTCTATGGACGGCTCGCGCTAGGTTTGGATTAAAAGATCCTGTGCCACACACGTATAGTTTGTATGGGTCTGTAGGAGATAAATGGCTAAGTCATCTCGACGTCCTCTAGACCAACGATGTTGGCCATCTCCACGCCTCCTACCTTTTCTGCCGTTCTTTCTACATTAATCCACGGGACGGGATCACGGCTCGTTCCAAATACTGACTCCGGTACATCACCTGTCCCCATGGCAGAAGGCTACCCGCCAGAGATCACATTTCTTACTATCTGAACAGGGAAGGGGACTTTCGGGATGGTCAGCTTGGCCGTCATCATCCCCGCCTTCGCTAACTACTTTCTCGGTGGCACCGACAACAGCTTGGTCACCTTATTATTCTTTGAGGGTGGGGGGGAGGCACAAGCTTTACTCCCCCAACCGGTATTGGCTGGGCGCCCCGTAGTGGCACACACCACGCAGTGCAGAGCACTGGAGGGGCACGTGCCTGCCTTGTGCCCTTCCTGGCTGCAAGCAAAGCACGCATCACTTCTGTCCGCCCCAGTGCATCTGTGCCTCACGTGCTCCTTTTCGTGGCACCTGAAGAACTGGAGTAGACATGGCTCCAGCGCCTCCACTCTCACGGACGCCCAACCAACCCGAAGTCGACCCGTTTCTAGTTCTTTCCTGACTGCGGTGATCGGGCACCTCAGAAACAAACTGCCGAGTCTAGATGGAGATCTCCCGGATGTCATTAGTTTTAATTTCCTCCTCTTGGTAGCCGCCACTGTTCGCTACGATCACCACCACCTCGACGGCTGTAACCGAGTCCTTAAGCCCAGTCACACACAGATCGGTCTTCTTTGAAGAACGGGCAATGCGAACGCCCGACGTCTCACAGAGATTTGCCATCTTTGCCGGCAGGACATCAACCTTAGCGCCGCGGCCCTCACCGATTATGGCTCTATTTACTTGCATATCTGCAATGCCCAGGTCCGCGAGGATAATCTCCCGACGGGCTCGTGCCATTGCCTCTGCCGTATTCATTCCGCACCCCTGTTCGATGGTGAGGCTCACCGCTGCTGTACTCGGAGGGGGGCCCGGAATGTACTTTTTCTTGAGCATCGGTACAAGTTTTTTACCTGCGTGACCGAAGGCTGTTTTGGGGTCGCCGCCGTTTTGGCAGTGGTGCTCTTTTGCCTCCTACCCACGATCGATGACCATGGCAGGGGGGAGGGGGTGCGAAAGCGGCATGGGTCGCAGGCAGGCTGCCAAACTGGCTCGACTATCCTGGTCGTCTCGTATCCACCGCACTTTTTCCGCCCCATCGCCTTCTTTGGAGAAGACGAGGATGCAGAGACTGCGCCTACACTCCGATCTATTGGTGACCTCACCAAAGAAAAAGTCTTCCCACCACTTGCGGAGGTACAATCGCTACCGCTTGTCGCCCACTTACCGCTCTCCCTCGAGGGTTGCACATGGCTAGTGCTCCCAACATATGTACTCGAATCTCGCCACGGAGCTCCACCCACAGGACGGCGAGTTTCGCCTCCATTAGGGCTCCGATTTGTTCCATAAAGGACTTATCGGCATACTTCTCCTTCCTTGCTGTAGCTGCGAGGACCGCAATAGGTCGAGCGGCAGACGGAGACGGTGGCAGCATATGACCACCCCGTGTCCGCAGCATCTCAACTTTTAGTTTGAGGAAGCTCAGTTGCTCCCTCAAACTGTGCAGCTCTACGCGGAGCACAGACGCTCCGCCATCTGTGTGATGGCGACGCACAACGTCCTTATCACAACCTTAATATGGCGGACGAAACCGCCCTTAAAGTTGTCACCTACGGAGGCTAGCCTTTCTACGGACTCTATATTGTCAAGCATTTCTGCCCCGATATCGGCCATAGATTTATACCGGATCGCTCGCGCGATCTCTTCATCGCTCGGGAGATTATCCGGCTTTGTTCTATTCTCTCCGCCTCCGCCAAGCGGTTACTTAACTAAACTGCATCCGGTAGCTCTAGTTCCTCCCGCCAAAGGTCGCGAATCCAGCGTTTGGCTTCCGCGGACCGTGGACCTGCCTCTTGCTCTCTTCCTTCGGCGGCCCGCCCCATCCATCGGTGAAGCGCAGGGTGCCGAGGAGGCGTCCAATAAGGCCCCTGGTTTTTCTTTTCCCGTCGACTGTCCAGCCCGTGATGTCGGTCTTGATGGCACCCTATTGATCTGTATGGTCAAGTGTGGCAACTCCTCCACGCTCGTGACTGTGGGGCCGAATTTCCGAGCCTCCTAGGCCACCTCCTCGCGCTGAGGCTCCGTAGCCGTATATTGCGACGCGGACGGCATAGAAGCCGCAGCCTCCTCCTCACCTCACGCAATCGCTCGAGCATCCCTACCTTTTGAGCTGTTGCTCGCCAGGCTCTTGTCCACCTCCTTCTCGTCAAAATTTGTTTTACTGCTCTTCATTACGGCCCCACGAGAAACGTAGGACAAAACAATTCCCACCCCGGGCAAAGCCTCCCTTGCCCAGGGGAGACCTATATACAAAATTCAACCCGGTGCCCTGAGGCTGGTCGCTAGACCTCAAACTCTCGAGGATGCATCGCATCGGCGCGCACCATACCTTAAGATTGAGAATTTTTTTATAGAGGCGATGTCCTCGCAAACCAGGCATTTAAGCCAAGCTCCTCGCTCCCCATGCACCGCAATATACCACTGCTACGCCCTGCCGTGGTCATTAAAACGGCCTAATGACCAACGAAATAAGAAGGACTGACGACGTTCATCTGCCCCCAGCTAGATATTTTCCCTCTGCCGGTTTGCCAAGTACCATACCTTGAAACCAAATCTCGAGGCCCCTGCAGAGAAACCACTCACCCCGTTTGCACCCTGCCGCGACAAGCCACGACAGAGTCCCAGGAGGGCCCCACGAGGAGGTGGAGTGAGTGGATTTCTGCCGAACAGGATCCTCAACTTCACCGCAACTCCCCGCACCTGAAGTGCCAGAGCGCCTCAGTTGGGGGAACATCAATTCTATCGATGTTTTCGACTCGGCCTGAGAGCAAGCTCCCAGACTAAAAAACCAACACCGACACCCCCCCCCCCAAACCCAAACCACTATTTGAGCCGCTTACAGCCTCCAGTGGTGTTACTAGTGCAATGGTACGCTCAGCGTACGGATTAACCATCCCTTAGTGATACCACATGAAAATAATTAATTACCCGGTCGGTGGCGACTGGGGCCGCCTGTGCCCCCTGTCCCCCCTTGGCCCACCTTTCGGCTTGCCTTTTTTCTTAAAGTGAGGGAAACCTTCTAAACGCACCCTGTCCGATTCGCCCCGCAGGGCAGGACGGGAGACGCGCCCTCCCCGGGGGAGGGGGGGTCCTCCACGGTTCTGCCCCGGACGGGCTCGCGAGCAGGGTAGTGTGGGATTCCTACCCACTAAAAATCTCCACCCGTTCAAAAAACTGCTCTGCGGCCTCCTTCCGCGGCATTATCTACTCGCAAAAGGCAGTTGCGGTGCGCCAGGACCTCTCCCTTACCAGCATCGAGCGGACACCGGGAAGATGGTCGGCCAGCAAGATTAGCCGCAGTACGACAGCCTATGAAACACCGCAACGAGTCATCCGCACAAACAGCGTGCCCAATATCTTGGTATTCTTCGCGCCTGTCCGGTAGGTGATCCAAGATCACCTCCTGGAGGTAAGTTGGCACCTGTTGGTAATGGAGCCCTTCCAGGTTGGCCTCCCAGGGTAGGGTGTTGCAAGAGTTAACGATATTCAGCGATATTTTTAGCGCCACACCGGCTCCAGAGGTATCAGAGTGCCACATCAGAATGGTCCCGCACGCGCAGCACAGCGTCGATAGTGGAGCGGCCAACTCTAAAGCCAAACTGGCTATCCGCTAGATCGGAGTTTATGCCGAATAGCAGCTCGATGAGGCAAGACGCTATGGTACGCTTAAAAAAGCTTTCCCGTCTCGTTGAGCAGGCAAATCGGTCGGTACGCCGACATTCGACATGCCGATTCTCCTTTTTTATTAGCATCAGGCGACTCCGCAGTGGGGGAAAACTGATCAGGCTAGAAACAGCTGTTAAAAATTGCTAGTCAGGCCCCAAGAACATCTCTACGCCAGGGTTTGCAGTCAAGACCTGCCGCTGTGCGTCTGGCTCCAAGGTACTTAAAAGCTCCGGAAAACTCCTTTCTCGTGACCCAAGCCCGTAGGACCATATGCTTGCATCCGATATGTTATCGGATGGATATCGCCACGACACTTTCCCCAAAAAAGCGGTTGGAGGTATAGAAAATCCGTTGTCGGACGGACCTACGGGCGGATCTTAATCATTACCAAGCGGTAATAGCGTCCCCATGGGTCCTTGTTCACGGTCTTTAAAGATGTAACGTCCCACCACTGCAACATCTCTCTACTGCGTGGTCATGTACCCAGCTCCATGCTTCATCAGCATAAAGGGCGCGGAGCGCGACGCGCCAAGCCTAACGATCGTCACGAGACCGCCCGCTCTAGGCCAGCTACCGGCTTTACCAGTTCCTCTAATGGCCCTAGACTCTAATGGCTCTAATGGTCTTGCGCTCCGCCGCGGCTATTTCTCCTTTTAAAGGGTACCCGGTCATACGAGGCGCTGTCGACGCGGTGCTTGGCCTTTCGTGCAAGGATGCTGCACCACGCACAGCGCGGTAGAGCCATACATTACACGGCACGGTGGTCTGAGCCACCGTACCGGTAGCATAGCTCGTTACTGCCCACGGTGTTACCGGACGCGACGATTCTCCTCGCCGCAACAAGCGGACACTAGAACCATATTGAGCCCATGCCCGAGAAGGAATACCAAATCTCCTCGATCCATATCTCCTTCTCCTGACATCCGCCTGCTACGGCAATAATCACCAGCACCTCTCGGGGAGTCTGGGTTGTAAGGCGGTGCCCAGTTCCACCAGATCTATTTTAGATTTCGCAGTACGACGTAGCCACTTACCGCCGCGGTTAGAAAAACGTGGACATTATCCAAACAGGACTGAGCACCGGGTTCGCGTTCGTCGCGGCAGCTAAATACCAATTGAGTTAAGTTAAGTGAAGTTAGCATGTAACGATATCTCTGAAGGTGTGATATCGTCGGGAGACGGGAGGAAGATGGCCGACTCGGTTAGTAGGTCCGGGTTTGCTGGTCTCGAATAAGCAAGACATCGGGTGTTCATGTAAGATAAGTTTTATTCTACACTATGTACAAAGAAATAGTATCGTTACGTCGCACTCATCACCATTCGCGTTGATTGAATATGGGGCCCGGGCGGGTCCGTCGACATGTGGGCAAAGACCGAATAGTTGCAGGGCGCTATGACGCCGGTGTGTAATACCGCCATGTCCCAGGCCTACCTTCGCTCGGCGTACACGGTGTACTCGTGCTCGGCTGCAATCGCATACCTGAGTGCTGAGTGCGTTAATAACATGCTGGACCCTACCATCAGGTCTGACGAGTTGCGAGCCATGAGAGAGGAGCTATCCGGGAATTTTAAGCGCCTTGGGGCTCTACGTACTGTGCTGGGTTCCGACGGCAAGCCTGGACGTATCTGTGTCTTGACACGAAGAATCCCCGAGGTTGAGCTTTGCAACAGATGCGTCTAGTCTGGATAGTTTCCCCCACTGTGGAAACGGAGTCGCCAGGTTCTCATAAAAAGATTTGGCTCGCCGAGACCCTCTATCCAATTTGCTTGCTGGGCGAAGGGAGAAAGCTGTTCGTGCGTATTATAGATAGTCAGGTGTAGGCATTGATCTAACCAAAATCTAGTTTAGATTAAAAGTAAAAAGTTTGACCATCGAAAAGGTTTTAGGCGTGTGGGTCCATCCTAAACCGGTCGTCTCCTCAGGGCGGAGAGGCGTTGGCGATATCATAACGCCCCCTGTTAACTATGATGGCCACAGAGGACGTTTGCGCCTCCTACCCCACAGCGAGGGATCTGCACCCACTTCAGTTTGCAAGACTGGGCAAAACGCCAGCGTGTGCTGCGCCATGTCTCGCGCATCTGGGCAGTGCAGCGTCATTTCCTTTCCGATCCGTCACAGGTACCCACCAAAGCAGTCATACCTGGTGAGCGCCCATGTCAGACGATAAGTCAGCCTTCCCCAGCCACTTCTCAAAGATGGGCACAATAGTCGCAACCGCACGCTGCCCCGCGTTTGCGGGATCAAAGAAGCGGCGTTGCCACTCTGTCTCAGTGCACTGCTGGGCTTGACGCTCGCGGTCGCCTTATCGATCGCCGGTTCCGGCGGGACATCCCCAACCCGGCAAAGAGACGAGCGGTAAGAGTGCCTCTCTCCTTCCTTCTCCACCAGAAGCTCCATAAGCATTTGCGCCGTCAGGACTATCGCCGTCACGTAGAAGGAAGTGCAGTATGCCTGCGAGAACCTGATGGATATCCGCCTTTTAATTTAGCGCAACCAGTCCCGACTATACCGATTAGCCATCAGGTCACGCTATCGAACCGGAGCCCCACAAAGGACCACGGAACGCATGACTCTAGCACATAGGTGACGGATCCTTTCTCCGAGCCCGCGAGGTTCGGAAGGAGGTAACCAAATCATCCAGCCATCCGTTCGGCTCGAGAGGCGAACGGATCCAAGTGAATCGCAAAGCACCACTGGCCAGGCACCAAGACAGGTCTGGTATACTTGGAACTAGGACCTGGATGGGTCTCACAGTGACGGAGGTTGTAAAACACGAAGGCCCAGCTTTTCTATCTTCCAGGTGGCGCAGGCCACCGCGCATTCGGTGACACGAAGCGTCCGTTTATATTCTTCCCCAAAGACCAGCACTAACGTAGCATCCGCGTAACACTTCACGCTGACACCGGGCGAAATTCGGCCCTCAATATTGTGTTGTATCCGATGTCCCACAGGATCGGACCCAGGACGGACCCCCTTTTCTTACGTGGGACAAATCTTGCATTGGCCCCCTGGGGGAGGGGGATTCTTACCGACTAAAACCCCCACGGCGGCCATCCTATGCGCAGAAAAGGGGGAGGCACAGGGAACTACAAGTAACACATTATAGTGCCCCCCGCACTATGTCACTTGGATGACCCGTACTTAGGGGATCGAAAGAACCCCCAAGTTAATTGCTAATTTAACGGCGCCGCGCGACCGCTACGCAAACGCCTCTCCCCCCAGAGAGCTGCGTGCAATGGCAGTGCGAGACCCCATTCAGACCATCTGCAACTCCCAGTGGTGCGACTGGTACAATGGACGCCTCAAGGGCAAACTCAGCCGCAGCACTACATCAAAATTAATCCGCCAGAGGTGACGCAGGATGCACACGCCCCCCTCGGCACCGACCTCTTCTGCGGTGCACCGGTTTCGCGCGTTCGCAGCATCATTTGCTCGCAGAAGGAGGCCACGATGCGCCAGGACCCCTCGCTACTCAGCATCGCTTTTACAACTCCCAACAGCAAGAAGTCCTGTCGTACTTCGTCCTGCAGGACACGGCGCAGGCTTGTCCACGCTGGACAATGTTCCAATGTGTACTGCGCCGTGTCTCGCGTATTGGGGCAGTCGTAGGACTGCGTCGTCCGTTCCTTCTTGAAACGACACAGGTATTCACCGAAACATCCATGCCCGGTGCGCACCTGTGTCATCCGGTAAGACAGTCGTCCCCGGGTCCTGCCCAGCCACTTCTAGAGGCTGGGCAGGATAGCCGCGACAGCGTGTTGCCCCGCATTAGAAAGCTCGGAGAGGCGCCTGCCCTACTCCTCTACAACACGCTGTCAGACTTGACGCTTCGCGGACCGGGATTCGATCGTCGGTTCCGGCAGGGCATCTCTGCTGCGGCGGAAGGAATGGAGCTCCAGCACTTCCTCCACTAACAGCACCATAAGGAGCTGGCCCCGCCAGAACTATTACCGCCACGTAGAAGGTCGTGCAATACGCCCTGGCGATCCTGATGGCCAGCCGCCTTTCAATTCGGCGCAGACTGTCTCGGCTGTGCCGGCTAGCTATCAGGTCGCGAACCCAAGCCCGAGTTTCATATAGAACCACGAACCGCACATCCCCAGCGTAAATGCGGCGGTCACCTTGTCCGAGCCCCCCGAGGTTCGGGAGAAGGCAACCTAAAAGGTTAGCCATCCGTTCCACTCGGGGTGCCAAACGGTCGATGTGGGCCGCAAAGCACCACTGGCCGTCCAGGGACGGACCCCTGTGGGACACCATATCGAGTCCGCCGCACATCTGGCGTGTCCAACCTGTCCAGGTAATCTACCCACCAGTCTGACAGATATTCCTCGATCACATTCTAGAGTTAGGTTGGCACCTGATGGTGCTGATGGAACCCCTTCAAGATGGTCTTCCAAGGGAGGGTGTTCAATGACTTGACAACATTTTGGGATGTGGTCACGCCACCCCGTCCTGAGAGATGGCCAAGTCAGAGTGGGTCCTCACGCGCAACACCACGTCGACCGTCGAGCACCCACTCTGAAACAGAACTGACATTCGGCCAGATCGGAGCCTGCGCCCAACTGATGCCCGATGAGGCAGGAAGCTGTGATGCGTTCAAACAGCTTTACCACGTTGCAGAGCAGTGGGATTGATGCATTGCTCTTCGAGCGGCTGTGTCGGGTCTGGTTCACCTGACGAGTGGCGGCCACGTCCATCGGGACGTAGACATAGTCCGAGAGAGACTCTATCTCGGCCGCCACTCGCCAGCCCAACACGCGACATATGGCAGCAGGGGTGGCCGACGTCATATCGGAGATGGATTGTCCATGTCACCTTATGCACGTCGGTGTGGAGCTTCGGTTCGGCAAATAGAGCACTACTTATGCCGCCCAGTCGAGCATCATCCGCCCTCGTGCGTCATCCGCCCTGCGTCATCCCAGATGTGGGTTTGGGTGGTACAGGACGCGATACAGCTCCGTGAAGACCGCCAGCCCGATGTTCTACTCGCGCTGGGCCTGGATCATTAGGTCCTGGGCTCTGCGGGAGTCATCTCAGTTGGCCCGGAGGAGACGATAAGGCATGAAAATTATTCCATGACCTTCTTCAGGCTCGTTGCTTGTCTTGCCGGCTCCCTTTATGGCTCCAGACGAGTGTCATTTGTAGCGGCCGGCTGGCCACCTCGCCTGGAATCGGATAGCCGGTCCGACTATCCCACTCTTGTAACCGTAATGTCCTGCGCCTTACCCCGAATACTCCTCCTTTTGGAGGGTGCATAGGCACAGAAAGCTCTACCGATGCGATGATCGGCCCTCCGCCCTTTTTATTCACATGGGGGAAATCTTCATAGACTCCTCGGCTCCCTGGAGGTGGAAAAACCAGGGAAGTGCCGGATTTTTACCGGCTAAAACTCCCACGGCGGCCATCCTAAGCACAGTGAGGGGGGGGGCACCAGAAACTACAAGCAACACCTGACGGAGCTCCCCCCCCCCGCGCTGCGTCGCCGTGGCAAGCCTTGCCTGGGGCGGCCTCAGTAGCGCCACTATATAAGATCAATCCGGCAGGGGCGACATGCGGCGCCTGCGTCCCTCACGAACCCGACCCTTGCCACTACGCTGCGGGACCCACCGTGGACAGGTTCTCGACGATGCAGGAAGCGATGATTCGCACAGACATCTTCCCCACTTCGTCGAGCAGACAGATCGAGCAGTACGCCGAGGGAGACTCAGCGGGCCGATCTTCCTCTCTGATTAGGAGAAATTTGCTCCGCCTCCACAGTGAGGGAAATAGGCCAGACCGGACGCAGTTGTTAAATAGCTCCACCAGTCTGGCCCCGAGAATGCCTAGAGCCAAGACCCGAGCACGTCCGGGGATACCATCGGAACCCGGTGCAGTGCAGTCTGGCCCCGAAGTGCTTAACAGCCCCGGACCACTCCTTCGACATGACCCCCAGCTCGTCGGACCAGATGTTAGGATCCGGCTCCACGAGCAGTGGCCGCCGCGGGCGGCTGCCTGGAGGTGGAGGTGAAGACCGGGGAGATATGTACATCCTCCACCTCCGGCTTGGGCTCGATTTGGGCACAATGCCCGCTCGTAGCGACGCAGAAGATTGTCCTCCGCTAGGGTGGAGTCGCTGGCGACACGCCTCCTGCGGTGGTTCCAGTGCCTGGAGCTGGGTCATACAAGCTCCAGATGCCCGGGCGCGGTAGACCGCAGCGGGCGCTGCTATCGTTGCGGGGGTTCAGAATACCGCGCTGGGCAGTGCTCGACTGCACCACACTGCCCACTGTGCAGTGACCTCGGGCGGAAGGCCGATCACCGCGTTGGCAGCGCGTCCTGCGCCCCAGTGGCCTCCAAAAAAAAGGCGTGGCCGGATTGGGGCGAAGAGCACAACGGCTGCGGCGGTGATACCGACAGCCGGCCTGCCAGACCTACCGTCCGCATCCGTGCCGACGGCAAATGTGGAAGCCGCCCATTTAAGGACGACGATGGAGCCATCAAAGCCGGTAGCTGGCCTGGAGGAGGCCATGGACATGGAATAAACTTTATGACATATCGCCTCCTCCAGGCCAATCTGAACCACTTGCGCGGGGCACAGGACGTAATGGTCCAGACTATGCGCGAGTGGAACATCGGGCTGGCGGTTGCTGCAAAGCCGTATTGCGTCCTGGACCACCCAGACTGGATGGGGGATGCGAGCGGCCTCGTGGCGATCGTCAGGTTCGGCATGCCGCGCGCATCCTCCCTAGCGCTGATCGAGCGCGGAGCGGGATACGCGACGGCACAGTGGAGGGTCATCACGGTGGTAGGACCTAAGCATTTCGCCCAACTGCGGTCTCGAAGCATTCGGGACGTACCACGTCAGGTCGGGCAATATGTTGCTTACTCCTCGCCCGGCACTCGTCCTGGGGGACTTTAATGCTCACGCCACAACGTGGGGGTCCCTCAGAGACGACGCATGAGGGCGGCTGATGCTCGACTGGGCGACAGAAGGGGAGCTCCGTCTACTGAACCAGGGCTCCACACCGACGTGCGTAAGGTGGCAGGGGCAGTCCATCGTCGATCTGACGTGGGCAACCCCTGCCGCCGCACGTCGCGTGTCAGACTGGCGAGTGGCGGCCGAGATGGAGTCCCTCTCGGACCATGTTTACGTCCGGATGGACGTGGCCGCCACTCGCCGGGCAAATAAGACCCGACACGGCCGCTCAAGGAGCAATGCACGACCGCGATGGTCGCTTAAGCGACTAGACGAGGACCTCCTGATGGCGGCAGCTCACGCCGTGGCTTGGTCGGAGCGCAATTCGCGACTACCGCTCGTCACGAAACCGTATTACGTTTCGGACCACTCAGATTTGGTAGGGTACGCAAGTAGTCTCGTAACGATCGTGAGTTTCAAAATGCCGCGCTCCCCACTTTTCACGCTAATTGAGCGTGGGGCGGAGTATGAGGAGAAAATAACTCGGTGCTGAGATGCTATATCTCTCCCAACTGCGTTCACGACGTGCACGACACGTACCTGGGCAAGCTTGGGAGATCTTCCCTGGTCCGGACATCAGATACGATGCGGTCTTGTGGGCCAACCTTCACCCCGGTATCAGTGGGACGTGTTACGTGGATGACACGTTCGTGCTGGTCACTGAAGAGCACTATAGATGAACGCTTCTTACCTTGCCTGCCTTGACGAATGTGCAATGGTCTGCGTCGTCCGGAGGATTGAGGAGCTGGAACTCTGCGTAGCTCCCCATAAAACGAAGGTTTTGTTGTTTTACAAACTCCGTCGATGTGAGCACGTGCCCGGGACTTGGCTCCAAGTAGGTGAGATCTGCGTCATAGTAGACTCCCAAATAAAGTTCCTGGGACTCATCTTAGATGGCCATTGGCGCTTTAGGACCCTCTTTTACCGCTTGGCGCCTAAGGACCTATGCTGCCCACTTCCGGACCTCGGGAAGCATGAAGAAAGGGTCCGCCACCTATATGTTGAAGCCGCGCGCAGACGCTCCCCGCGCCGCTGCACGATTAACTATTTATTTTTCATATAGTAACTTTCCTCAGTAGTAACTGAGGAAGAGCGCATTTGTGCTATGAGCTTTCCAGTAGACCCGTGATATCACTGAGAGGTGCAAGCGATTCGAGTAGGGGTTTGCGACGCCATTGCACACAATTCTCCGGGGGAGGGGCAACACAGTCTAATTCCAGTTGTGCTTTCCTTCGGCGACCCTTAATACCCTCTCCTAAAAGTGGGCAGCTTTTAGTGGCTGCAGCGCAGAGCGACATTAGGAATGTTGCTTGTATTAGGTTGGAAACTATGAAACGGGCGTTGAATGAAAATAAAAAACGAAAAGCACAATATTTCACATTATTTATATATTATATTCAATTGAAATAATTTTCATTGGCATCTACGACTTTTTGCCAACGATTGGGCAAATCATATAATAGAAAGGAATAATGGATCACTCCTCGGGCATTCCACCATATGGTGACCATAATTTTTTTTAATGAAATTTCGGTTTCGGGGTGTGTCCTGGGGATGTATCCTTATCTACACATTCGCTTGATCGCTTTCGATTATCGTACAAAATCCACTTTTTATCACAAGTGATTATTTGGTGTAAAAATAGCCGCCTCCGCAACAGCGCGCTGTCGGGATTGACGCTTTGCGGCTCCCAAATGGATCGCCGCCTCTGACGGGTCATTTCCATCTCGGCAGAGGGTGTGGAGCTCCTGCGCCTCCTTCGTTAACAACTCTATAGGAAACTGCCCCGCCAGAACCATTGCCGCCGCGTAGGAAGACGTACGGTATGTCTGCGCGATTCTGATGGCCAGCCATCTCTCGATCCGGCGCAGCTGATCCCGGCTATGCAGGCTGTCCATCAGCTCGCAGGCCCAAACCGAGGTCCAGTAAAGGGCCACGAACCGCACGACCCCTGCGTACATGCAGCGGACACCATCTTCGAGCCCCCGGAGGTTCATAAGGAGGCGGCCCAAGGTGAGCCCCAGGTACTTCATCCCGGAGCCCACCTCAACGTCGGCCTGATTTACCTGGAAACAGGACCTGGGCGACTCTCAACGGCGACGGGGATTAAAGAACCACATCGTCTCCGTTTTGTGGAGAGCGACGCGAAATCCCAACTCCTTGATCTTCTGAACGACGCAGGCCAACCCACATTCGGCGAGTTCTTCTGTAATCGTCCCCGGCAGTCAGCACCATCGTGTCGTCCGCGTAGCACGCTATGCTGACCCCCAGGAGGGGGGAGGTCGACCCGCAGGAACTTATCGTATGCGATGTCCCACAGTATAGGCCCAAGCACAAACCCCTGCGAGACACCACATCGCGTCACCCTCGCCACCATGGCGCCCGATCTGTCTGGGTATTCCACCCACCTGAGAAGTAGGACCCGATCATATCCTGGAGGTACTTCGGAGCCTGGTGACGCCAAAGAACCCTCAGGATGGCCCCCCAGCGCAGGGTAATAAACGCGTTGACGATATCCAGCGGTACCGCCAACGCCACGCCACACCGGGAGACGGCCGAGTCCGAGTAGGCACGTACACTCCTAAACGCGTCCACGGTGGATCGGCCTACTCAGAACCCAAGCCTACGCCGTGACTTGTCCAGAACGCAATCCGGCCGAGCCTGTCGAAGTGAGGACGGAGTCCTAGTAACTCCGGGCTGCAATGTCGACCGTGTGTGACACCATCATGCCCCGGTCCAGACTCCGTCCGCCTTGCACGGTGTGTGTAGCGTGTGTTAGCACCTGACACCAGTACACTCGTGTCCGCAGAAGACGGAATCGCGACAAGGCGTGGATTGCCAAGCTGTATGAGGGCTTTCGCGAGGCATAGGGTGCCTTCAAGCATCTCATCAGAGCGGTTCTGAACAAGGACCCATGGAGGAGCGCATACCGGCTGGTATAGGGCAAGCTTCGCCCATGGGTCCCTTTGATAACAGAGTCCGTAGACTCCCAGCTCCTTGGCGGTGTCATCTCAATACTTTTCCCTATACTGATCGTTCTTCGGTGAAGTGCTCTTCGGGGCTTTTAAGCCTTTCGGGGCCCGACGTACTACGCCGGATCCCGATGACATTACCCCAACAGGCCTGAGTTTGAAGTAAAGCTGTTTGACAGCTGCCTCCAGTCTGGCCAATTTCTCCCACTGTGGAGGCAGAGACATCTACTCTTTATAAAAAGGAAGAGCCAGCCCGCCTAGTCTCCCTCGGTGTAGCGACCAATCTGCCTTATTTTTTTTTTACGTAGGAGAAATCTTCATAGACTTTCCGGCTCCCCAGGAGGAGAGCCGAAAGTGTGTCGGATTCTTACCGGTTAAAACCGCCACAGCGGTCATCCTACAGACAGTTAGGGGAGGGGGGGGGCACCGGGAACTACAGGCAACATATCGCTGTACCCCTCCCCTCGCGCTGTATCATTGGTGCAATCCCTTACTGGGAGGGGGTCGAAAGGTCTCCAGCTTGCTAAATGAATTTGACAGCGCCGCGCAACCGCTACGCGGACACCCCCCCTCCGCCGGGGAGTTGCGTGCAATGGCAGTCAAGCCCCCACTCGGATCGCCTGCACTCCCAGTGGTGCGTCTGAAGCAATGGGCATCTTAGAGCGCCCGCAGTGGCACCACTTCGGGCCGATTTACCTTCTCAACGATGTGGGAAAGCTGTTCCAATGCAAAATAGCTTCCTGCCTCGTCATGCACCTGTCCAGCCCAAGGTCCCGATCTGGCCGAGAACTAGTTTGGCTACACAGTAAACGGCTTGACCATTGACGCGGTATTTCGCGTACGGGCCCACTCCGATGCGGCTGTCTCTCGAGGCGGGGTGGCGCTGAAGATATCGCTGCATGTCGGCATTCAACACCATGCACTAGGAGGCCATCCTGGAAGGACTCCGTTAAGATCAGGTGCCAACCTACCTTCAGGATGTGATCGGAGACTACCTATCAGACAGGCGGGTGGAATACCAGGACAAGTCGGGCATGCTAGTCGTGCGGGAGACTCGATGCGGTGTCTCACAGGGGTCCATCCTGAGGCTGATCCTATGCGATATCGGATACGATACAGTCTTGCGGGCCGACATTCGCCGCGGTATCAGCGTGACGCGTTCTGCGGATGCGACGATAGTGCTGATCATACGGGGAGGACTATAGACTGCATGTGAAAGTGAGATGGCCTGCGTCCTCCGGAAGACAGATGAGCTGGGACTTCGCATGCAGCCCCACAAACCATTGGCGACATGATTCTAGACGAGGTGTGATCAAAAAGTACGGTGACTTTTTGAATTTCACGAGATACCTACACTCGATTTCCGTTTTTTTTTTTTCTTTATGTTTGTTCACTCGTTCCAAACATTTGTTCACCATTTCAGTTTTATAGCATCTTTTGTTTGTGTGTGAGAGGCATTAAGCTTGGACGTGTTTGCGTGTTCAGCGATTTTTTGCTGTCGAAAAAAATCGAGCAAAAAATTTGCATCAATGTTTGTAAAAAAAATGATATTAAGTACTCCAAAACACTTGAAATGTTGACACTAGCATACGATGAGTGTACTCTGAGGAAAAAAATGTATACAAATAATGTTGACCTTCCAAGAAGACCAAAAAGATGTTCATGACGAATCTCACTTTGTTCGCCCCAGTACAACAAAAACAAAAGAAAACATTGACGAAGTGAAGAAAATAGTATTGGGGAATCGTCGATTTACCATTAGGGATGTAGCTGATCATCTCGATATCTCGTTGGGTTCATGCCAAGCAATTCTAACGAATGTTTTGGGTATGAGACGTGTGTCAGCGAAATTTGTTCGAAAACATCGTGGCTTGTAAGTGTTTTTTTTGCCAAAAACATCACAATCATGCCTCAGTCGCCATATTCACCGGATTTGACCCCTGTAACTTTTTTCTGTTCCCAAAACTAAAAAGATCAATGAAAGGAGGACGATTTTTAACGATTGAGGACATAAAGACTGAATCGCTGGAACGTTTTTTGATCACGCTTCATAACACTTGTCGCCGTGGGAAGCCGAACAGGTCTCGGCTCCTGGTAGGTCAGGTCAAAGTCGAGGTAGGCCCTGGGATGAAATACTCAGGGCTCACCTTAAACAGCCAGTGGCACTTCGCGGCCCACTTCAGTCGCCTATCTCTCCGAGCGGAATGGATGGCAGGTTAGCTGAGCCGCCGACTCCCAAACCTCGGAGAACCCGAGGAGAGAGTACGCCGCCTGTATGCGGGGGTTTAACCGGCACAACCAGGAGCGGCTACGCCGGATTGAAAGGCGGATAGCGATTAGGATCCCGTGAGCGTGCTGCACGACTTCATACGCGGCGGCGATGGTTCTCGCGGGGCAACTTCCAATTGAACTCCTGGCGAAGAAGGCGAAAGAGAGATAATCCCAGTCGTTGTCCCTTTGCCAGGTCGAAGATGCCCCGCCACAACTAGCGATCAATTTGACGACCGCGAGGCGCCAAGCCCGACAACGCGCTGTATTGAAGTTACGGTGTCGCCTCTCGGAACCCGCAAACGCAAGACAGCGTGCTGTCGCTGTTGTTCTGCCCAGCCTCGAGAAATGACTGGACAGGTCCTGAGGAAGACTGACCTAGCGTCTGCGAGCAAATAATGCAGTATAAGGAGGCTATAGAGCGGGTTGGCGTGGGCGCGAATCCTGAGCACCGAATAACCGATCAGAGGAGCAGCGAGGGCAGATGCCCCCTGTCGCCCCCTCTTGTGTAATTCATTCTCACGTGATACCAACGAGGGTGAGCTCATCGATACGATTAGCCTCCCATTGCACCCGTGGCGCCATTGGGGGTTGCAGGTGGTTTGAGTGGACGCTCGCCGTCATTGCACACAACCTGCCGGGGACGACAACATTGCATGACTGTTAAAAACCTCCGTCAAGTAAAAGGTGTATGTTTGGCTGCGGGTCCTGAAACTCCCCCCCCCCCCCCCCAAGGAGCTGTGGAGTCTATGAAAAATTCCCCCATTAAAAAAAATGTTCTTCCCCCGGATGAAAAAATGTCACATCTTTGCCAATTGAGATAATCAGTCAGGACAGAGACAGAACAGCAATCACCTCGTTCCTCACAGTCATGTAGTCCTGAGAAGGAGATCTGACACAGTGTTCAATTTATATTCTTTATGTTTTTACTACACCAGAAGCAACATTTATATACATTTTTCTCATACACTGTGCTATACTCCGAACTGTAAGTGAATTTCAACGGCTAAAACTTCCACCTACACTACCGTTACAATTTAACAACTCCACCCTTTCCCCCTTTTTCCAGACCGCTGAAAAATTCTCTCCTAAGGACCTCCACGTTTCTGCCTACTATAATTTTATGAACCAAAAATAAATAATAGAAACAAACAAAATCCATTTCGTGTAAATAACAGTTTCCCAATCCTAATTTCGGTCTCACTTGATTATAGATAATATCGGTTATAGCGTGAAAAAAAAGTTTTTTCTTGGCTTCGAGTCTCTGCGTCCAAACCACTCGAAGAGTTCGTATCATTAACTCTACTTAATATTTTGTATTACACCCACTGTCAGTTATGTTAACAAATTACTAAACTTAAATCTTTTATTATTGTAGCTTGATAAAGACTCTTCATATTGATTTGAAACGTCGCTTTTATTTTCAATTATTATTTTCTTTTGCTTCAAAACTGACGGTAAAAACTATCATATACTGTAGGAAGCATATGGTAAATACGTCCTATCTCAGAATACTTGTGGATGTTAGTTCATACACTTTAAAAGTAACGATTTTGATGTGAAAGACAAAAAACGTCGAGGTCAACTGAAAAAATTTGAAGATTAACAATTTAAAGCATTATTGGATGCAAATGAATGTAAAATACAAAAACAACATGCAACAAGATCTGCTCAGCAAACTATTTTCGATCGTTTAAAAACAATAGCAAAGATTTTAAATGAAAGAAAATGAGAGCCACATCAACTCAAAGAAAGACAAATGTAAAATAAAAAAAATCATCAGTTAAATGTTGCTTCGCCAGCAAAAAAAAAATCTTACCTGGATCAAATTGTGACAGCGATAAAAAATGGATTTATTTTGAGAATCCCAAACAAAAAAGAACATGGATTGATCCAGATCAACCATCAACATCGACCGGAAAACCAAATTGCTTCAAAAAGCAAACATTGCTCTGTGTGTGGTGGGACTAAGAAAGTGTGATATATCATGAACTTTTGAAACCTAGTGAAGCTGTTAATGCTGATCACTAACGACAACAAATAAGCTGATCAATAATTTTAATCACGCATTCATCATGAAATAACAAAAAAGTGCAAAAATACACCGCAAAGTAATTTTGCTTCATGATGACAAACCATCACACGTTTCAAAACCAGATAAAGCCATGTAAAAAAATTTTACCTGGGAAGTATTGACATATCACGTGTCTTTTCCAGACTTTGCACCTTCGGATTATGGCTTATTCCGATCAATGCCACACGCACATTCTGAGCAGCACTTCAAAATTTACAAAGAAGGAAAAATTAGGTTTCGGAATAGTTTATCTCAGAACAAGGAAAATTGTATTGCGACATTCTTCACGAATTACTTAAAAGATGGGGGAAATGTGTAACTATCGAAGTATTTTGAACAAGGCACTTTTTATGTTTCTTCTAAAATTATCGTGTTTTGCTTGACTAAAAATCCACATTATTAGCCGGTACACTTAATATATGGGAAGCTGTATTGAACAGATACTTGAGTTTTTGATCCTTGAATTTACTATGTTGTTCACTAAAGAGGATAGATATTTGTTGACTTTGTAATATATTCAATGAACAATAAATTGTTGTTGTGGCAATTGCGGCCAAAAAAATGGATACACTCATCTGATAATCCTATTTAAATCCTCGATCACGGTATCCTCGAGAGGATGCTTCAACAGCGCGGAACATCCCAGTCCCTTGCCTTGGATAACAGTTGGCATTTCATAAGAGAAAAGTTCAGCAGGCTAGTGCGGGTCCACAAGATCCAACACATCTGGATATCCCCGTATACCCAACAGTGCAACCCTGTGAAAAAAATCAACCGGGTGATCAAAACAATTACGGCCCAGGGCTTAAAGAGCAACCTCCGACACTAGGACCAGACCGTTAGTAGCACTATGTACGCGCATAACACGTCCATATAAAGCGCCACCGACTTCTTGCTCACCTGTTTAACCACGAGACGTGAACTCCGCCGGCGGTAAGACAACTATCCCAATCATGGTTACACAAACTTCCCCGAATCTACCAAAACGCAGATACAACAGAGCACAATTACCCGTTGCCAGCAGACAGAAGCCTTGGCATTGGCACACCGAAAGAATACGCGCGAAACGGCCTGAAAGGTGTACTACAATTTTCGCCGTCATGCATGGTGTCCTGACACCAGGATAAGGATGATACATTTTTTGCTAAGCTGGCGCCTCACTTCGCTGATCAGAATATCCATCCGACTGAAACCAACCAGCATGGAGCTACAATGCTCCACCCGGAGCAAGTAGTGTACATGCATGCAGAACCTAATCCTCAGTCCCGAGGAATCAGTTGCAAAAGAGGACACCGACGAGCGGTCAGAACGAGTCCACGAGAATATGGCTTCCCGAAGCAGGATCACTTCTGCTCTCCGATCCGACCGTCTGACTACTCGCTGTGAACCTCAAAAGGCTGCCCGAAGCAACCCCACGAGTCAGAGTTTTGCGCACCGCTAATAACCTTCGGAGCACTCGCTCGAGGCCACTGGTCACCGCGGATGCTCCGCCAGGAATCTTGCCGATAAACTTCTTCCGAAGGAGGCAAGAGTGATATGTTCTCACTCTTAGTCCTCCTGCCAGGCTAGGGTTGCCCCATCGAAGCCGACAGGAAGGCTGACCTACCATTTCACGCAAATGCTTACTGAGCATGGTTGCTTTGATAAGTATTTGTGTCGGATAGGGAAGGAACAAACGACGCAATGCCACCACAGCTCAGATATGTGCAACATGACGTAGCATATGCTGGACTTTTTCCCAGCCTGAGAATGCGAACGCCGTATTCTGCAACGTGCAGTGGGTGCGGATCTCTCGCAGCCAATCATCGTCCGCACGATGCTGACCAGCCGAAAGTCCTACGGGCTGCAGTCTCCTTCTAGAAGCCGGTGATGCTGCAGAAAAAGTATGTGGAGCAGGTCCACCAGCGCGCGGATTCCACATGCCGAATGGCGGGTCAGGGGAGGGCGACAGATGCTCCCGCCCGATTAATTATATTACAAGTGATGCCATTGAGAGAGAGCTCATCCGTACAATAAGCCTTACATTGCAATATCGGCCACACCGGTTGTTGTAAGCGGCTTGAGTGAAGACTCGAGCCGTCATTACACGCAATCCTGGGGGTGACGTGACGGTCGCACAACGCCATCAAATATCCAACGCCACCAAGGGACTGTAGCGCGGAGAGGGGGAGGGGTACCGTGAAATGTTGCTTATAATTCCCGGTGCCGCCCCTTTCCGTGCATAGGACGACCGTTGGGACGGTTTTATCCGGTACCACTCTGTCCCCCTCCCCCAAGGAGCAGCTGTTTTCCCAAGCGCCTGGCCCGCTATTACCAGTACTGCCCTGGACGGAGACAGAGGAACTAAGGAAACCTGGACAATTCCGACCGTAATCTTTATCGACCAATCTCAGGGGGGCATTCCATCTAGCCACCCCATCACCCCAACCGCAGCTAAGACCCGGTATCGTCGAACAAAAGACCGCGCCCTGGACATCAACTACCGCGGAACCGGATAAATCGACATGCTTCATTTGAGAAGCCATCCGTGGAAAACGGATTGCCCCTACCCTTTTTTTCTAAAGTGGGAAAAACCTTCAAAGGGTACCCTGCCCGATTCGCCCCGCAGAGCCACCGGACGGGAGACGCGCTCACCCTGAGGAGGGGAGGGGGGGATCAACCGCGGTCCTGCCCCGGACGGGCTCGCGAGCCGGGTAGTGTGGGACTCTTACCCACTAAAAACCGCCACTGTGCATTTCCTAGCAGGCTGTTGGTGCAATGACAGGGGCCCCGGGAGAAAACTCAAGCCATTACGGTCAGAACCCCCTTCGCCTGCGTTAAATAAAATGCTCACCTGTACAGGAGGGGAAATGGGGTTCAGCCGAACCCCTCCCCAGCTCCTCTGCTCACGCGTCCCCGGTCGCTCCTCTTCACGCGCGTTCCTCTTCTTCTTCCTGCGGATCCAGCTCTTCTTTTGCAGTTCCTGCTGCTGGGCTCGATGCTCGCTCCGGGTACGGGGACTCCACCACTCCGGGATGGGCAGGTCCTCTTCGGAGTTGGTCGACTCCTCTCCGGATCTCTCGCGATATCCAGCGCGCACACGAGCCCTCTCGGCATGCGCCTTGGCGGCTATGACCTCCTCGCAGAAGGCTGTCGCGGAGCGCCAGCCCTCGGATGAGGCGATCATCGCCCTCGGCAGTGCCTCGAGGGTCGGAGGACAAGGATTGCTCCCACCCATCGCTACGGGCAGTTCGGGTCTTTCCAAAAGTTCAGCGTGGGACCAAGCCAATTCCTGGCACGCTGTGTAAGGTGCTCCCAGTACGTCAATGGGACCAAACTGCGTATCCGCGTCAGTCCTAGTGCTTGGGTATATATAGAGGCCCAACATCAGCGCACCAACAGGCCATCCTTAGTTTAAATTAAAACAATATAGGACGGGGAGGTTGCTCTTCACGCCGATACAGCGTGGAGCTGGGTTTGTGGCGGCAAAGTGGGGAGACATCGCGGTGGCAGAATGCTACATTTCGCCCAACTGCGCTCACAACGTATTCGAGACCTAGGCGATATCGGGCAATGTGTCTCCGGATGCGCCTCTCGTTCGGTACTTGTCCTGTGGGACTTTAATGCCCACGCCACGGCGTGGGGTTCCCCAGACACGACGCGCGAGAACGACTGGGCGGCAGAGGTACAGCTGCGACTGTTTAACCGGGGCTGAACTTCGACGTACATAAGATAACCACTGCCGCAACACGTCGCGTATCGGGCTGGCAGCTCACGGCCGAGATGGAAACCTTTTCGGATCATCTTTACATCGTGATGGACGTGGCCCCCACTCATCACGGACCTCTACCCCGGTACAGCTGCTCAGTAAGCAATGCACCATCGCGATAGTCGCTTAGTCGACTAAACGAGGACGCCCTGATGGCGACGGCCCATGCTGTGGCCTAGCCGGAGCGTAATCCAGCCGGAGGCGTCGACGTGCTGGCGTAGTATGAGTGGTTCCAGGGCGCAATGAGGGTTAACTGTAACGTCATCATGCCGCAGGCTGAACTACACCCGCAGCGCGCCTTATAATGGTGGTCGGGCACGATTACAGAATTGCATTCACGGCTGTCCTGTCCAGCCTCAAAAAATGGCTGGGTAGGACCCGCGGCCCATTGCCCTACAGGATGACACAGGTAATCACCGGCGTGAATGCTTCGGTGAGTACTTGTGTTGGATCAGGAAGGAACAGGGACGCTGTGTCATCGCTGCCCCGAAGCGTAGCACACGATGAAACATTGCTCAACGGAAGTAATACTGGATCGTGTACTGTAAAGTGAAGTAGGATAGAACCTCTCGCTGCCGGCAGTCATGAACGCAATGTTGAGCAGCGGGAGGTTCAGATGCGTCGTGGCCTCCTTCTGCGTAAGCCCGCGAGAGGCGAACGCGGCGCAGAGGTTGGGCCGAGGGGACGGCGGTGCCCTTCGTTGTCCCCGTCCATTGCACCGGTGGCACCAGTAGAAGTTACAGTTGGATGCAACTCCCGCGGGGAGGGGAGGGGAAGTGGCGTCTCCGTAGCGGTCGCGCGGCAGCGTCATATTAGCTTAGTAAGTTTCGGGCTCTCCGACCTTCGAGTGCGGATCGCACTAGCGACGCAGCACGGGGGGGGGGCACAATGATGCATTGCTTGTAGTTTCCGGAGCCCACTCTACCTGCGCTTAGGAGGGTTACCGTAAAGGTCTTAGCCGGTAAGAAACGGGCACATTCCTGACTTCCCACACCACTTACATTTGCCAACTTGGAGAGAGAGGAGCGGAAGATGGAAAAGCCGACCGAAATTGATAATGCATTTAGGGACTGCGAGGCTTCAAGTACGGCAGCGCGTTGTTATGTAGTGGCAAAAATACGTAGCAGAACTCGCGGTTTCGCTGCAGCACGCTTTTGCAGCTACCGCTGTCCAGCTTCTAAAACTATCTCAGCAGAAGCTGGATAGGGCTGGCGTACGAGATGACATAGTGCTCATCGGGCTTAGATGTCACCCTTGATCCGATAAGCAGGTCTCGGCGCACGCACGCGGAAACACAGCATGGAATTATGAGCGCCATATCATGCCAAATGAGATAGTTGCGAACCTCTCGTTGTCAGCCATCATCCGCGCGCTGCTTGAAAGCAAAAGCTCCTTGCACATCGTGGCCTCCTGATACGAGCAGGTGATGCTGCAGAAGTAGGCCGCAGAACTTGTGCGCGAATGGATAAATACCACCATGTCTAAGGCTGAGACTGAATGGCAGCAAGAGCAGACGCCCTCTTTGCCCCCAACTATAATAATTTTTCAACTGATACCACTGAGAAAGAGCTTGAAACCTCCTATTACGCCAGAGGCACCATTGGAAATTAAAAGCGGCCTGAGTGGGGTGCTCGTGACACCGTTTCACGTAACTTCCGAGAAGGGGTATTGCTTAGCGGTCACATGACGCCGTCAAATTAGATACGTAAACTTAGCGGGTCGTTAAGAAGCCCTCAAGTATGGCGGGTGCCCATAAGCGACGCAACCTTGGGAGGGGGAGGGGGCACCGTGACGTGTTGCTTGTAGTTCTCGATGCCCCCCCCCCCCCCCCCACCAACTGCGCTTAGAAAAGCCACCGTAGAGATTTCAACCCGCAAAATCCAGCACATCCCGCCAGGATCCGGTGTAAGGAACGCTGTTACCACCCTCTGGAAGTAGGAAAGAGATCGAAAGAAAAGAAGGGAAATAACCAAAGACCGCGTGCGAACGCTCAAGGGGCTCAGAATATTCCACTAATGATCTAACCATAAATATTTTTAAAAAAGGGACTAAGAAGCAAATGCTTAGCCAACAAACCACAGCTGCGAGCCACCGGTAACCTTCGAATAATAACTAACAATATATCCACGATTAATAATTTCCCCGACTAGAGAAGCGGTAGCCCAGGGAAGGGAGGTCCGGTTATACAAGGGAGTATTTTTCGCAGCGCGGGCATATACTTACTAAATTACGCACTAATTAACAGACTTAGACTATATTCAGTAAGATCTATAGAGTTTTATTTATTTTATATATATATTATTTATATATATATAGTTAAATTCATTTTAATTTGCAATTCTATCCAACGAGTCTCTAGGGATACAGAAACCTAAAATATCCTTGAGTTTTCTGAGGCGCATTCAGTTACGTATCGAAACCTTTTGAATATCGAAAGGACTTGGAATTTTAGGACAATCCCGGGCAATCTGAGGCGCATTCACTTGCGTATCGGCGGCTCCCAAGCGTTTCAGTCAGTTTGATGAGTAAACGTGATAGACGAAAAACGCGTGCCGGGCAGAATTCCAAGATTAGACATTTTTATACAAAACTCGTGAAAGCAATAAAAACCTTTGTTACTAAAGAGAACCTCAGTGGTGTTGAAGAACCCAATCATTCTCCTACAACCACTCCGGTACCTTTCCTCGAACAAGCGCATCCCTACGATGGTTTCGTGCAAGAATTCACCTCATCCCTCGAGAAATAGGGCCAAAGATATCAAATAATTCGCATCATCCCACGGGAGTGTCGCGTAGGCACGTCGCCCCCGAAAAACCGCGAATCTTCGAGATATAAATTAATATAAAAATCGGTCTTGACGGTAGATCGTGACACCGGATAGTCTATGAAGAATTCACCCACGTAAAAAAAAGAAACAAATAGATTAAGCTAGGGTCAGTTAAGATTAAGTAGGACCCACGCCAAAGGTAGGGCACAACCTACCTAGCAATGGAAAAATCGAAGAGTGTAACAAGGATGGCAGCGAATCCTAACTCTAAGCCATTAAATGTTTTAGTCTAAACTGCTAATCGGCTGGGCGGCCGATCTTACCAAGACTGCATTATTTTTTTTACGTGGGGGATATCTTCATAGACTTCGCGGTTCCCTGGGGGGAGAGCCCAGGACTGTGCCGGATTCTTACCGACTAAAACCCCCACGGCGGCCATCCTATACGCAGTTTGGGGGAGGGGGGCACCGAGAACTACAAGCAACACATTACGGTGCCCCCCCTTCCGCGCTGCAGCCCCTTAAGGCCACCCATACATGGGAGGGTCTTGAGGATCCCCCAAATCGCCAAAAGGCCTAACTTGACAGCGTTGCGCGGCTGTCACGCAATGCCGTCCCACCCGGAGAGTTACGTGTAATGGCAACCCGAGCTCCCACTCGAGCAGCTTACAACCTCCACTGATACCGCTGGCACAATGGGACTCTTATCGTACGGATGAGCTGTTTCTTTAGAGGCATCACTACAAGAAAAAAATGCTTAGTCAGGCGGGGGCGACAACGAGCGGATGCGCCCTCCGCCACCTCCACCTGACCCTACGCGCGCGGGACCTGCGCGCTCGTGGATACGCCCTGCGGCCTCCTTCCAAAGCATCACTTGCTCGCAGAAGGAGGCCACGGCGCGCCAGGAACTCTCGCTGCTCAGCATCGTGCGGACGATGGCCGGCAGCGAGAGCTACTCGCCTACTCCTTCTCGCAGGACACGGCGCTCGCCCTGCCACGTTCGGCAAATTCTCAGCGTGTGCTGCGCCGTGTCCCGCGCATCGGGGCAGTGGTGGCACTGCGTCGTCCTCTCCTTCCCTATCCGACGCAGGTACTCACCGAAGCAGCCATACCCGGTGAGCACCTGCGTCAGCCGGTAGGTCAGCCATCCCCAGGTCCTGCCGAGTTACTTTTCAAGACTGGGCAGCACCTCGTTGGCGGGTTCGGAGAGGCGTCTCTGCCGAAATAGCGCGCTCCCAGGCTTCACGCCTCGCGGTCGCCTCGTCGATCGCCGGTTCTGGCGGGGCATCCGCGGCCTGACGGACGGACGAGAAGTGAGAGTCTCTCCGCCATCTCCCCTGCCAGGAGTTCCATGGGGAGCTGCCCCGCGAGAACCATCGCCGCCGCGTAGAATGTCGTGTGGTACGCATGCATGATCCTGATGACCATCCGCCTCTTAATCCGGCGCAGCCGAGAACGGCTGACCATCAGGTCGCGCAACCACACCAGGGCCCCGTACAGGGCCACGAACCGCACGACCCCCGCATAAAGGCGGCGGACCCTTTCCTCAGGCCCCCAAGGTTTGGAAAGAGGCGGTCTAGCGAGCCAGCCATCCGTTCCGCTCGGGGGACCAGGCGATCGAAGTGGGCCGCAAAGCGCCACTGGCCGTGCAAGATGAGCCCCAGGTATTTTTTCCCAGGGCCCACCTCGGCTTCGGCCTTACGTACCTGGAGCCGGGTTCTGGGCGGCTCCCCACGGCGGCGGGGGTTATAGAACTACAACATCTCCGTTTTATGGGGAGCCACGCAAAGTCCCAGCTCCTCTATCCTTCGAACGATGCAGGCCACCCCGCATTCGGCAAGGCGGAGCGTCCATCTGTAGGTAGTCCCCAATAGGTAGTCCCCGATCACATCCAGGAGGTAGGTTGGCACTTGATGGTATTGGAACCCCTCCAGGATGGCATCCCAGGGGAGGATGTTGAATGCATTGACCATATCTAGCGATATCGGCAACGCCACCCCACCCCGAGAGACGGCCGAGTCAGAGTGGGCCCTCACACGCAAAACCACGTCGACGGTCGAGCGACCCACTCTGAAGCCAAACTGGCTCTCGGCCAGATCGGGGCCAGCGCCGGAAAGGTGCTCGACGAGGCGGGAAGCTAATATGTATTCAAACAGCTCTCCCACGTCGTCGGGCAGACAAAGCCGCCGGTATGCCGAGGAAGACTCTGCGGGCGGGCCCTCCTTTCTAATAAGGACCAGACGGCTCCGCCTCGACAGTGGGGGGAACTGGCCAGACTGGAGGCAGCCATTAAATAGCTCCGCCAGTCTGGCCCTGAGGACACCTCGCGTCAAGACCCAGGCCCGTCCAGGGATGCCGTCGGGACCCGGCGCGGTGTGTCGGGCCCCAAGTCGCTTAAAAGCCCTGGACAGCTCCCCTCTCGTGACCCCCAGCACGTCGGACCAGATGGTGGCGTCCAGCAGGGTGTTAGTCGGGGGCCGCCCCGACACTCTCCCCGGAGAGTCGGCGAAGAGCGCCGAGACGACTCCCTCAAGAAGCTGGGGGTCTAGGGACTCCGTAATCGTTGGGACCCATAAGCGAATCTGACCCATTACCAGCCGGTATGGGCGCCCACATGGGTCCTTGTCCCAGAGTCCCGAGGAGCTCTTGCTAGGCCTGGGCCTTGGCCGCTTTGATGGCCTGCCTGAGGGCCACCTATGCCTCATGGAAGCCCTCATACAGGTGTGCAACCCACGCCCCACCGCGATTATGCCCTCTGCGGGCACGGGTATACCGGCGCCGGGCGCGCACACACTTTGCACGCAAGTCTGCTATCGCGCCCGACCACCAGTACAACGTGCGTGGAATACGGAGTCTGGTCCGGAGCATGGCGGCGGCGCATACGGCCGTCATTGCGCCCCGGAGCCACTCGGACTCGGTCCGGACACGGATTGCGCTCCGGCCAAGCTACGGCGTGGGCTGCCGCCATCAAGTTGTCCTCATCTAGTCGCTTTAGCGACCATCGCGGTGGTGTGTTGCTTCCCGGGCGGCCGTGTCGGGTCTTGTTTGCCCGACGAGTGGTGGCCACGTCCATCAGGACGTAAACACGGTCCGAGAGAGACTCCATCTCGGCTGCCACTCGCCAGCCCGATACGCGACGTGCGGCGGCAGGGGTTGCCCACTTCAGATCGACGATGGACTTCCCCTGCCACCTTACGCACGTCGATGTAGAAGCCCGATTCAGTAGACGGAGCTTTCCTTCTGCCGCCCAGTCGAGCATCAGCCGCCCTCATGCGTCGTCTCTGGGGTACCCCTACGTCGTAGCGTAAGCATTAAAGTCCCCCAGGACGAGTGCCGGGCGAGGAGTATGCAACACATTGCCCGACCTCACCCAGGTACTTCGAGACCGCAGTTGGGCGAGATGCTTAGGTCCTACCACCGCGATGACCCTCCACTGTGCGTCGCGTATCCCGCCTCGCACTCGATCAGCGGTAGGGAGGATGCGCGCGGCATGCCGAACCTGACGATCGCCACGAGGCCGCTCGCATCCTCTACCCAGTCTGGGTGGTCCAGGACGCAATACGGCTCTGCAGCAACCGCCAGCCCGATGTTCCACTCGCGCATATTCTGGACCATTACGTCCTGGGCCCCGCGCAAGTGGTTCAGATTGGCGTGGAGGAGGCGATGTGTTATAAAGTTTATTCCATGTCCATGGCCTCCTCCAGGCCAGCTACCGGCTTTAATGGCTCCATCGTCGTCCTTAAATGGGCGGCTTCCACATTTGCTGTCCGTATCACCGCCGCAGCCGTTGTGCTCTTCGCCCCAATCCAGCCACTCCTTTTTTTGGAGGTCATTGGGGCGCAGGACGCGCTGCCAACGCGGTGATCGGCCTTCCGCCCGAGGTCGCTGCACAGTGGGCAGTGTGGTGCAGTCGAGCACTACCCAGCGCGGTATTCTGAACCCCCGCAACGATAGCAGCGTCCGCTGCGGTCCACCGCGCCCGGGCATCTAGAGCTTGTATGACCCAGCTCCAGGCACTGGAACCACCGCAGGAGGCGTGTCGCCAGCGGCTCCACCCTAGCGGAGGACCAGCCGACCAACAAGCGGCCGGCCTCGACAATCTTCTTCGTCGCTACGAGCGGGCATTGTGCCCAAATCGAGCCCAAGCCGGAGGTGGAGGATGTACGTATCTCCCCAGTCTTCACCTCCGCCTCCAGGCAGCCGCCTGCGACGGCCACTGCTCGTGCCACGTCTCGGGACGAGATAGAGTCGTCCAGCCCTCTTAAGCGGATCTCCTCTTTTTTGGAGGGCTGGACGACCGTCCCCGCTAGGGCCCCCGCCATGCGTGCCGCCAGAGCAGTCGCCTTCGAACCGCTCTCAGGACCGGGGATCTGCAGCAGCAGACCCCCAGTTGCCGCCTGTCTGGGGCGTATGGCAGTGATGCCCAGATCCGCCAGATCTATTTTGAACCTGGCGGTTGACATCGCCTGCGCATACGTGATGTCCCCTTCCGGGGGGACCGTCAGCGTGACTGCCGCCATTTTCGGCAGCCGCGCCAGACTCGCCTTCGGGCCCCGTCCGGCTCCGGCATTACCCCCAGCTTTAACCGCCGCCGCGGTCGGCGGCTTGGTAACTGGGGCTGCAGAGACTTCAGTGGCTGCTGCCGCCTGCCGCCTCTGCGTTCTTTTCGCCTTACGGCCCACCACCTCCGTCCCTAACGGGAGAGGGGGGGGGGGTAGGCGCTTTGCCGACGCAGGGGCCAGAGCCCGAGCCTTGTTACCCGTCATAACCCCTATTCTTTATTTTGTGCCGTGACCAGGATTTTTACAGGATTATCAAACGTATGTGTAACAATAGGGTGTACAAATAAATGCGAAATAAATAAATAAATACTAAATAAATAAATAAATACGAGATAAATAAATAAATATGAAATAAATAAATAGATAATTGAGGGACTTATACAGAGACAGGACAATTAACTATATCTATGGCTCGTGACTGTTCTCGCGCGCGATGGTTTTTTCCGACGTCGACTCGGGCAGCTACCGTTGCGACCTCGGGATCCGGACGCCGACGGTTTTGCAAAAATTATAATTTTCGCTACTAACAAAAGGTGAGCCCTTTCGTAGCCAGGTTACGACAAAGATCGACTTCTATGGGTCGTAGAGGGCACGGGTCCCACTCCTGGGTACGGAAGATTTGCCTCGCCAGTCCATTCCCGATCCGCTACGGTTTATAACTTTAACTTCCTTGTACGATGGCTGCTCCCCAAGTGCTCCGTTGATTCCTTTCAGGAGCTCGCCGCGTTCCCAGATCGCGAGCGTCAGTCCTCGGTGGGTTCCCGAAACGCACCACCGCAGAGTAGCACGCCTAGGCGAGACGGTCTTAGAAATGCATGTAACCTAAACGGTTACAGCCTCTTCCCGGGACCGATTGCCCTTAGGCCTATCCGCGCTAGAAATAGGCGCGGTTTTGCCTCCTTCCCCGGTGGCTCCGCCGCCGTCGTCTTGGGCTTCCTCATCGGTGCACGGGACCAGACGGATCCCTCGACGAGGGGGCAGAGGATGAGGCAACACTTTGTCGCACCCTCCCCTTCTCAATCTCCTTCCGCAGTGCAGCAAGCCTGCCATCGATGAGGGCTTCTACTTGCTGCAGTAGAAGAGCTAAGGTGCAATCCGTAGTCGACCCCTTTACCTTCATCGCAGATTGCCTCGTCTCCATATGCTGCAGTGCCTGAGCAGGCTCATCCAATTTCCGTTCCGAGGAGGGAGGTAAGGCCACCACCTCTACCCTTTTCTCACTTCCTGTTTTGGGGCTTATTGGCCTATCTTTCCCTGGGGGAGGTACACGCCCCACCTTCTTATTGGCTTCCTGCTTCTTTGCGGCAGCAAGCTCCTCTCTGAGGCTGCGCACCTCCGCTTGGAGCCTGAGAACCTCCAACTGATGGGACTCCCCAACTCCAACGGTCCGCTTCAGCAGCTCGAGCCCCGCGGTACGGGCTTACCTAGCGGCTAGGCGCAGTTGGTAGACATAGTCCGCCCTGAGGTTGCTGGACCTGAGGGAAACGCGCTCCAGCACCGCCATCTGCTCCATAATCCGGCACCCCAGATCTCCTGTGCAGAGCGCTGTCATCTCTGCTTACACCACCGTTTCTTCCGGCAACGCCTACCGAGAGGTTCGGCTGTATTCCACAGCCGAGCCCTCTGCTGAGATGATTCTCCTCTTACGTCCTCGGAGGCTCGCCTGCCCTCGGGACGCCATTGATACGGACGATGCATCGGATTCGCCGGAATAAGCAATTGCCGACGCATCGACAGCCGTGGAAGCCTCCGCCACAGACGATACGCTTCCAGGCGAGCCACATCTGCGTGTTTTTGCTGATATCATAACGGCCCTGGCGTTATATATGATAGCCGCCTCTCTCACCAGCCGAACTTTCAGTTGACTTACGAGCCCCACCTCGGGAGTTGGGTACGCGGGTATTTGCAATACCCCGTCCATGATGCTGTGATCGGAGTCAACAGCGTCGTCTTGCAGCATCTTTCCCAAGCTGACCGCTTGGTAGGTAAACTGCCCCCTCTCGTCACGGGAGGTTACCCACCCCGAAATCCTCGCCTCCGTTGTCTCCCTGCCACTTACGTCTATTATGTTTTTATTAGTGTTTGAAGATTCCATTCTTGATCCCACGAGTGTGGTCGGGATGAATGTCCACCTGCTTAGAGCCACCTTACCCAGGTAAGCCTAATACGACTGGGGGTCGGCAGGTACCCAGAAGTTGGTCGCTCGATGCCGGGCTCACTCCCCGGCCATGCATTCCTTCGGCGTGCACCATACCTTAAGATTCAGAGTTTTTTTATAGAGGTTTTCTCCTCGCGGGCCGGGCGATTAAACCAAGTCCCCCGGACTTCTCAGGCCGCAACGTACCATCGCCACACCCTACAATGGTTGTTGAAGCGACTGAGAAGCTTCCGGTATTAGGAGACGGATGACGCTCGTCCGTCTCCAGCTTGGGAATCCCGGGTTCGCTAAACCCGTGCCTAGCAGACAGGCTGTTAGGCTCCTGGGGAGACCAAGGCTGCTATTCGACTTGCCGGCGAATCGTACTTAGGCCACTATTCGGCTCGCAAAAGTTCGGCCTTTTTCACGCGTCGAGGTAGTGATTCTACACCGAGGGTGCAACCAGGAGGGCCCGTTGCTCGAGACGATTGTTGTCAATCAAGCAGATACGATCGAGAGAACGGCTATCCTCTGCTGGCGTCATCAATCAGCGGCCAGCGAGACAGCTGGAAGTACCGCAGGTATAGGGTTACAAAAAAGCGCCAAGGTTAAGAGCTGCCGCTAATGTCTGTATATCTATAACAGCGCACGATGCTTGGTACGTACCGATTCTGGTCGTAGCGGCAGGGTTATTATCGCGGCACATATCATTTAACCGCGAGATAACCGGTCGCGCCCGAGCCGCTATGCGATGGCCGCAAGTACTATCGCTCAATCGGTGGTCCTGTTGCGTGCGCCTGCGCGCATAGTCTTATTTTCGTTGCAACCCGTTAGAGTCGCGCTAGACTATGCCTCCTGCAACAGCTGTAGGGCCATCGGTAAGCCGAATATAAATAAGAATGTAGCGATAAAACAGAGAGAGTACTAGCGAAGGAAGCGACAAAGTAGTAGCGAAGGAGGTGGATCCGGAGTGACAAGCGGACGGAGGAGTGCATCAGTAATGGGCATCGTGAAATAAAACGGACAAAAGGGTGTTACACTGAATCGTGGTGTGCACAGTTTATTTTTCCTTTTCTTTCCCCTTTTTGGTCGAAGAAAAAGTAAAAAAGGGCAAAAGGAAGAAAGTCTTCACTGGCTCCTACAGTTAATGTAGAAGTGGGATAAAGAACATGATCGGTATTGTGAAACGCGGACATAGCAGGTTTGAAGGTAACAAATGATTTGAAAAGTTTAACGGCCAGTTCACCGTACATTGGCCGGTTCGGCCTTGTCCAGAGAAAATTGTTTGTCGCAATATTCATACTATCCCGTTTCGGGTGCGCCAAATAATGTAGTGTGCCAAGCGTTTTGAATATTCACCCTGATCATGCGCTTGCTTAACCTCATTACCAGCAGAACCAGCAGACTAGCAAGGCGTAACGGGTGTTGTGGAGTAGCCGATCCAAACTGAGCCAGGATGCCGTTTCGGATATTAGAAATGTGATACCGTTCCCTTTGTTTGAGCGATAGCCTTACTTTCATAGGGCACCTCGAAAAAACGCTTGGAGAATATAATTCACACAAACTCTCAATCATTAAAAAAAAGGAGAAATGTGAGGATCTTTTAAAGAAAAGGAAGCATAGCCGGGCAGTCAGTTAGAGACAATGAGAGCGTGGAGTCAGGCAAAGTGTGAAGGTAAAAAATGCTTGTCTTCCAAAACAACGGTTTTTGTACCCTATCCTAAAATTTACCTAGTTGTGGCAAAAAAAAGAGTGAGAGTCGAGTTTGCTCCTTTCCATGTATAACAGAGGACTATTGTTTGGTAATAATGATGGAATAGCTGCAAGATTGTTATAAGATCTTTGAGGAGATTGGAAGGAAGAACAAGGAAAGAAGCAATGAAAATCGCATTTAGGAAAGTAATACCATTTACTACTTATCGAAATAGCCATCACGAGATTTTGTCATTTACTGGCTAGACAATTAGCATTCAGGATAGTGCAGATCTTATTGAACGAATAGAAAGATCGGACAAGACGTTGAAAAATAGTCAAGGCGTGAAGGAACAAGAAACCAAGAAAGTAGTTCCACAAAACATGTCATAGCAAGTAAACTACCAATAGCTTAGGAAAAAATTTCGAGGCAAGAGTACAACACTGCAAACGCAAGGAGATATTATAACTAAGCGATAAGCGCCTGCTGCATCTGTAGGAAATTATAACTCTAATGGAATATTAGGGATCTTCATATGATGACACGCGAACACTTGTCGAGAAGTCAGATTAAAACTGCAACCAGATGTGCGAATATTTGAAAACCGAATTGCAATATCTAAAAAACTAAATCACCAAGGATGGAGTCAAACAGAATACTGCGAAACTATGAGCTGTAAAGTACTCTCCAGTTCTTAAAAACAAAGGAACATTAATCAATTTATAGGATTGGCCAGATATTATTAGTGGTTTATTAAGAACTTTTCCAAGATAGTAAGGCTACTGAACACGCTCCCGAAAACAAACAAGATTTTTAAACGGGAAGAACGCCAACAATAAGCACGTGACAAGCTGAAGGAAGAGCTGCTCAGCGAGAAAGTTCTCGCTTTTCCAAATTTCATGAAGAAGCTTCAAGAGGACGAGAACAGCCACAAGAGGACAGTGAGTTGCGCTAGTAGGACAATCAACCAAGCAGAACTCCTGGCGTCAAGCCCGGAAGCACACTGTATCGGAGTACCGAATCCGCTAACGCGGGACAGCGCGTTGTCGCAGCTGCTCTGCCCAATCTTGAAAAGTGGCTTGACAGGACCTGGGAACAGCTGACCAATCGACTGACACGGGTACTCACCAGGCATGGCTGCTTCGGTGAGTACCTGTGTTCTATTGGGGAAAGACGGACAACGCAGTGCCACCACTGCCCCGACACGCGGGATATGATGTAGCACACGCTGGAATTTCGCCCAGCGTGGGATTGCAAGCACCGTGTCTTTTGAGAAGAAGTAGGAGAGAACCACTCGCTGCTAGCCGTCGTCAGCGCCGTGGCCTCCTTCTGCAAGCAGGTAATCGTGCAGAAGGAGGCAACCGGACATATCCGCAAGCACGCGAATGATGCACCCAGAAGGGCAGGCCGGAGAAGGGGGGAGGGCGCAAATGGCACACGCGCCCACTGTCGCTCTCGCGTAATTAATTGTGTTTTTTTCTAGTGGTACGACTGAAGGAAAAGCTCATCAGCGCGATGAGCCTCCCATTGCACCAGTAGCACCACTAGACTTGCAAGCGGCTCGAGTGGGGGCTCGAGCCGCGATGGCACGCAGCTTCCCGGGAGGGATGGTGTTGTGTGGCGGCCGCGCAACGCTATCAAACTAGAGTTGCAGGCTCACCAGAGGATTTCTTAAGACCCCTCCAAGTAAGGAAGCCCCTTAGGGGCTGCAGCGTATCTGGAGCACCGGATGTGTTGTTTGCAGTTCCCGGACCCTCGACCCTCCCCCCGCCCCGTCACTGCACATAGGATGGTTGCCATGAGGGTTTTAGCCGGTAAGATTCCCGCACCCCTCCTGCTGTCCACGCAGAAAAACGGGAAGTCTATGAAGGTTACTCCCACGTAAAAAAAAAAAACATAGCAGAACTGAACTATTCTACACCAGATCGTGAAATGCTAGCCATTGTGTGGAGCCTGAAACATTTAAGTTCGTACATGTATGAGCGAAGCTTTATTATTTTGATAGGCCGTCAACCGTTAAAGAGGCTCACGGCCGTAAAGAGTCTTAGTGCCATGCAAGCCAGGAGATGAATTATTCTCGAAAAATATGACTACGAAATTCAATACAAGAAAGGATGCCTTAACACCAATGCAAAGGCATTGAGCAAAAACGTAGTGTTAATTGCAACAACTGTCAATACCCCGTGGCGAAAGAATATTGTCTTTGATATACAGCGACCAGCCAACACTACCTACATTGAATTTGGATTCGATAAAACGTATTCTTTTAATTATGACCAAAATAATTATCACATAGAAATAAATAATGATTCCTATACACGAGAAACTCTAAATAATATCTCGGAATCATTACGCAACGTAATAATAGGTGAAAACGTTAAAGCACTTACAATAGACTACTAAATATTAATTTGGTTCATGTTGAAAAGCAAGTTCAATTGCAAGGAGCTTATCTTGAAGTATTTGGGGGATTCTATGATAACCTTAAAATTCTTAATAAAAATACTACAATAACCAACTAATAATCAGGAAAAACAAGAAATCATCAGACAAACTTCAACTTGGATCAGTAGACATGCGGGAATAAAACGAACTATTGACACAATATTGCAATCTTACAACTAGACAGGACTTACTGAACAAGATTAGACAAAGACGTTGTTACATACATTAGTAAATGTTTAGTTTGCCAAGAGGCTAAAATTTATCGACATCCCACCAAAATGATATGTGTAATTACTGAGGCACTTTAAAGTTTTAACGAAAAAATCGCGATTGACGTTGTCGAATCACTAACAGAAAGCACTGAGAGACATAAATATATATGAACAACAGAAGACCAGCTTAGTAAATATATAGAAGCCGTTGCGATAACTGATCAAACAACTCAAAACATTGCTTGGAACTTATTAACCTTTCAGGTACGACGAGCCACTATAGTGGCTTTCGCGAATATCGCCTCTTAGGACGACGCTCTACTTCAGTAGCTTTCACGGATGTCATCTCTCAGAACGACACGCCACTACAGTGGTTCACTCTGGTAGCTCATTTGTTCATCATTTGAATTAAATAGTCATGTTCATATGCATTGTTTCAAACTTCTTTTGTCTTCACACCGATTTAAAACAGTGTTAACAGTTGTAACAATTTTACAAAGTGTACTACAAGAAAAAATTCAAAGCAGTTAGGGAGAATAAGTACAACAAATTCTGCTAAAAAAGTAGTAACATATTATGCTGATTGTATTGGTTCATTTTTTCTTTGCATAGAGTGCTTCAATGTGATTCATCGCAATATACACTGATAAGATGCATATTTTTCACATGTTAATAAAATAATTTTGATACGTTCTGTATAGAATTTTTTCTTCAAATTATTATAATATGTTACGTACACTAAACCCTACACCTATGGGAAGGGAAACCGAAAACTAAAACCAGAGCGGAATGCGATACAAGTGCACTGCTGACTCGGACGCTGGGGTTATTGCCATAAGCTGAAAAGGCCATCCCAGCTCCTTCTTTTTTTTTTCTTTCCATTTCCGC
>JBCFXI010001245.1:0-65632 GCA_038496175.1 Ampulex compressa
ACTTTATATATAAAGCAATAGAATAAAGTATGTCAAGATAGTATAACTTCTAGTTCTGAATGACTTATATTACCATGTATAACGTTTCCTTTTAAATAAAACTTTTCCTTCTTTAGTTTTTGAATATTGAAGATTATTAATGAGTGTCTAACGCTAATAATTAGTACACCTACGTACAATACATTAATATATGGAAATTAATCATACATTGGTCAAACAATAGTTCTACACTGCGTATAAATTTAATTTATAAACGAGCTGTTTTCAAAATTATATTTAAACATAATTACTCTGTTAAGGTAGATACCAAACAAAAGAATAGCGTGACACGCAGTTAATTAACGTGGTAGTAAAATACCAGTGAAGAAATCTGAAAATTAATGAGATTCTAAGTCAAGTGAAGCACGCATTATCTGACAGAGCAAAAAATTTGATGAAAAAGGACACTGTCGCCTAAGAGAGTAGAAAGATAAATTGAAGGTTAAGTGACTGAAACGATTCTAACAAAGGGTGTAGGGATGTCCGACAGGAACGGACCATTGAATGATCATAAAAAGTCTGTCCAGAGCTGACAAAACCGGAGGAAAGAAACTAAGTGCAATATCACGGATTCCCCTTGTTCAAGAAACAATCTTTCGAAAGGTGTTTGTAAAAGGATGACGAGCGAAATGTTTTATGAGTGCGACCGAGAGTTCCGAGGCTTCAAGAATTAGTTTGCACGAGGCGCGGAACGTGGAATAGACAAATAATTTTCTGAATTTTCAGTATATTCAATTTTCAACGTCGAGCGCATGTCATTTAATGTCAACCTGAATTGTATTAAGTATTGTCTCAAGGGAGACCTCTCATTACGCGTATTCTAACACACGAAATCGGCAAAATTAACCATTTCCTTCTCATGGACGCGTTATGTCACGACGACGAAACTGTTTCGAAAAGCTCACAGACGTGTTATCACGCGACGCTATGTCCCTTATGCAGTCTCACAGACGTGTAAACACGCGACGCGATACTGTTCGTGGAACACCACGGACAGCATATTTCGCATGTTCCATTATTAGATTCAGAGCTTAAATTCGAAAAACTGTTCATGAATACGATTTATATGTATACCTAATCAAAAATTTTCCTTAAATAATTTCTAGCTCAAAAAGAATCACGCAGAGTGGTTGAAACGTTACTGTTAATTGAGGATAGATACTCTTCTTTGAAGAAAGTAATAAATTATGTTATATATATAAATACGTTTTTTCTAAATATCCTACTATTTTCATAAGCTACGTACAGAGTGTTTTATTTACCTTGCACACGATAATATTTTCCTCATTTTTCTTGATATAAAAAAAAGTTCTTCGGAAGGTCGTTTGAATTATTACACAAGACGGAATAATATAAAAACAATTTATACATATATTTAGTCTCAAGGAATTACGTGTGATCTCAGTGACGGTAGGACAAGCACTGCCCGCTGCTGCCCTTTTTATATTTCCTGTCACGTTGCGTCGTCCCAACGGCACGTGGAACCCGAAACCCAATCGAAATCAAAATAAACCCCTCGTTATCGCTGCGCCAGGGACGTACCCTAGACTCTTATAGCATATTTGACATAGTGCTCCTCTTCTTGCTCCTCAATTAATTAATATAAGCGAAGACATTGTCTTGTAGAGTTTTTTCTTTGTTTGCATAATTTGTGGGGTTTGCATAGCGGGTGGACAGAATTTGGGTCCAAATTTTGCAACCTCGCCAACGTTGGTAGGAATGTTCGGCCCTGACAAATTGATGAACCAGTTGTGGTTGGTAGTATTCGCTGTAGTATTATCTTTTTCATTGATATGCGAGCTCCTTTTATCATCATTAATCCCAGAGGTGGGGGCATGTATCGGTTCGGGAAAAAAGTGAGATGAAATATTTATTAGAATATTATTTTTTTCATTAGTATTAGTATTTTTAGTATTAGTGGATATACTGTTCTAGTTGTTATTGTTGTTATTATTATCGTAATATTAAGAATCAGTTTAGCTTGGTGCGGTGGCATACCTTGGTCATATGCCAGTCACGTCTTTGCGAAGAGTGTGATTAAATTTTCCATTCGGTCTTGATTCTGTTTTATATTTTATTCTGTTATTATACCGTCCGTGGGTGTAAAAAAGAGATTAGAGTAGAAGAGTAGAAGAAAGAGATCTCTACAAGACCCCGTCTTCACTTACATTCTTACAGCATATTGTTTTTAATTTTAGGGCTATTTTCAATCTCCAAGTGTCGAATCAAAACTACTCCCATAGCTTCCAGTAGAGTCCCTCTCGAGGGCATTAAGCTGATCACGATCCAAATAGGTGAGCAATGGAAATTCGTTTGGAGAAATTCCAAATGATCGCGGTACCGAAAACGAGTGAACGAAGGAAGGAGAACACGGAGTTGATCTAAGGTGATAGTTAAGAGTGCCCGTAACACCGAGTATAAAGAGGGCAAATCCCCGAGCAATTAAGCCCTCCGCTTGTCGATCCAGCAAAAAAAAAGTGGGGGAGGGGGGAGGGCTTGTAACGCCCCCGACCGTGAAGTGGATGGAGGAAAATAGGCGAAAATAAATAGAATGTTAGGTTCCTCGGATATATGTCGGTATAGAACTACCACTCTTATTGGTGCTCTTGATTTTCCTGCTTACTCCAATTCCTCCCAAGAGGATTCACTTGTTCTTCCTTACGTCATGTAATTGAAGTGATTCTTACCCGTATTTCACACTATCAAAATCAGTGGAGTGTCATCTTTCGTTAAATATGATAAAATGTGCCTTTTGTTTATTTACCTGACGGTTAATGCATTTGTAAAATCTTACAAGTTGTTGGATACTAAACACTTGTCCCTATAGCCGTCCTAGTTTCTGTTACGCAATTTTGTCATCTGCTGCGTACTCGTGACATACGCACTATTCAACTTCTTATAGATCTTATGTAAATAACGAGGATTCTCGATACATGCGTATCTCTTATTTTAAGCAGCTTTAATCAATATAAGCTGAACGCAATTTGAAGTTGTTCTAAATAATGAAGCTACCATGTATAATCCACCAAAATATGTTACTTATTCTCATGGGTGTCAATATTACCTAGAGAATCATATGTAATAACATGTACGGTTGAGTCTAGTAACGAATAATTCGTATTGCATGGAAAACTTGTAAAATTGACAATGTGAAATATTTCGTGATCCGAGGATTAGGATGTGAATCAAATTTGTTTATCGAATAATGGAAGATAAAGTGTTGATACTCGACTTCTGAAAAGTCGACCAAACTTATAAGGAACAGCTATGCTGCGATTTTGATCAATTTCAATGGACTTAACCCCTTTGCATCGTTAGCGTATATATACGCTCAATTTTCCTAGTCACTATCACCGGAGCTGTATGCATATGCCCAACTTTGTTGGTCACTATTATTGTTCGTTAGCTAAAAAAAGGAAATGGGGGGTATTGTTGGAGATAAAAATAGTACATCTGATTATAATGAAGACCCATCATTGCTATTAAGCTTTTCTGGACAATATTTTCAAACGGGCATACCATCAACTTCATCAAGAAAAGCTCAGAAGCGTTGCGTCGTGTCTTTAGCTCAAAAGAAAAGAGAAACAATTGTTCAGTATGAAAATTGTGAAGTGACTTTATGCATTTAACATTTCAAATACTATCATACTGCACAAATCAACTGATCAACATTTTCTCTATTACCAGTAATACATTATATATGGATGTAAACCACATATTTACAATTTATTTTTTTTTATAATGCTGAAATATGAAATTCTTTTAGTTGCAGTCGTTTTGTACTTAAATATAGTAAAAGAATATTTGGTAATACAGACCTTTAACCAATATCTACCACAGGCGTTATTATAATTCTAACCGAAAGTATTCAGCCTGTTATAAAAAAAAATGTGTAAATGGATGAAGCCGCATTGTAGTAAATAATTTACATTTCTACGATTAGAACGTTTATCGTAGCTATTCTGCAGAAGTCAAACCGAAAAAAGTGCTCTGACGAGATGTGAATCTAGGACCAAAAATTTAAAATGTCTAATGCTTACCACTATACTGCAGTTCTTATCTAAAGCATTTTATTACACGTCTATACTGATTTACAAGATTTTCCCCAACATTACAATTATTCCTCCTACTGATACATAATCGTTATTAATTACAGTTGTGTTAGCTGTAAACGTATTCCTATTATTCTATTCAATTTCCAGACTCTCCTTATTGTACATGGAAGTATGATCACTATGCGAACACGTGTGTATGCACGAAATTACTTATAAATACATGTTAGCTTTTTGTCAGGTGTTACCTTGTTTTGTCATAAAACCCAGTGGTATGCATGACAAATGCATTTTGCAACATTGCGCATCGCGTAACTGTGACCTTTCCATTGTCGTTGTTTTTTAGAATTTTACTATTGGGATTGTGACTATTTCATACTTTATTTACCACTGTTGCTTTTTTGGGATGCTTGTTGTTTATTTATTTCTATCTACGCAGTGGAACTTTTAGTTTTGATTGCTGTATCTAAATTTTGTACTGACTGCTATAAAAGTCACGAATTCAATAAACGTTTTTTTTCTTTAGTTAGCTTACTGTAGGAAATGAATTAATTAGTACATTATTTAAGTTTGCACGGGGCTTTGGCATATAATAGGTTAAAATCTTGGATATCTTGCATCTTACTCTGATACGCGATAGATTTATCTAAATATTCTGACAAACAATAAAGAGGAAGAAAGAATAGATAGTGCTTGTTGTGGACATTAAATTTGCTGGTGACTAGCAGCGCGAGCAGAGGATCGAATTTATCATTCGGAGAGTTTGCTGGAGGCGTCCTTTTATGCTTTATTTCTTTGTTTGCTTTAATTGAATCATGTTACTGCAAACTGATGTAAAAAAAACAAAAAAGACAGCAATGCCAAATGCTTCAGTGGAGTGCTTATACAACCATGCGATGCTGTCGCGACCGCAGTGTATGGAATAAATCTTTTATTTCTTCCATTATTGTACCGAAACCACTAATTGTCAACGTGCGCCGTTACAAATTTTTAAAGGTACTCCACGTTCCCATATGATGTGTAATAAAAGAAAAACATTATTTTAGTCAATCACCATGCGTTGCGTGTGGAGAAATGCGACATTAAAAATCGACGTCGATAATGTTAACGACGAGAAGTAGGTTCCTGATTAATGGAATAAAAATGTATTATTTTCATTATGAAATACATCAACGTTAAGTACATAAGGAAGAGTAAGATAAAATCAAGCCATTTGTACTTAGTTTTAAGCTGCATTTAATAGCATAATTTCAGTGAACATTTGATTTCGAAGTTATGAACAACTCAGGAAATACCATATTTTGAAATACCATGTTAACCAATTTTTTTTTATTTAAACTGCGACGAAATAACCCGTAATACCATTTTATTTTTAGGATGTATAAGTTGTATAGCTCACAAAAAACTCTAATAGCTACCAAAAGTTTCACAGGCGCAGTATACAACTCGCAAACTTCTGACAATATCACTCCTCTAGATCCGATCTCAATTTCTACGTAGTTCCAGACGAGCGGCGTCACGAAACGCGATCGGAATTTCGCGTGTTTGTCGAGAACGTAGGTTCAACCAAAGTCCTCTTGCCATTTTCAGGTAAAAAGAATTAGCTATCGATACCAGCCGAGATTTATTTTTATCCCAGTCACGTCAATACGTTACAAACGATTGACGCCGAATGACAAACTTATAACTCGATGAAGTACGGTTTTGCTGGCTCGCTTATTCTCCCTCGATTAGTCACGTCCGTTTAGTTTAAATCGATAGACACGGTATCGACATTTTTCAAAGTTCAAATTTCTTTATATTTGCTACAGGAAATATATGTGGGATGGCCGGAATTTTTTTCAGGATAGCTTACATACGAGAAATTAATAACATCTAATAAATCTTTTCCACGGACGAGTGGCAAATAATGTAATATATATAATAATAATATTCATATATTAATATTATTATCTGCTTGATGTAATATCACAAATAAAATTCACATTTTCATCGTATGACTACCGAGCACGTTCCTTGAAAAATAAGAACAGCTATACGTATAGAAATGTGTTATTATATGTTATTATAATAACATACATGATATTAGACGGATGCAAAATGTGTAAAAATTATTGGAAAAAAATGTATTGTACTATTGAACTCACCACACAATTAAAAATACATAAACTAGTACGTAATTCAAAACAAATAACTGCATATAATATTCATTGTGTGGTGGCATCTATACACAGTGCAAATATTCAAATAAGTATAATAGAAGTACAGTTAACCAATTTCAGCTTGCAATTATGTAATTGTAAATTACGTTGCGTCTGTAACTATAGTAGTCAGAACTCGGTACTTAGCATAGTACTTTTTGAATAATATGCACCAAGCTTAGTTGAGTTTGAGAGCATTGTTAACATACTTATTGGATTATAACCTTTGCAAGAAAATGTTTACCTTACTGTGGATAATTTACTTTACTTGTGCCAAAAGTTGCATCATAACACTAAATTTCATATTAGCACTAAAACTACCAAAGCGATTAAAATGACCGATTAATCGTTTCTCAGACAAATTGCTTTACATTGTAGGGGCACATTTTTTGAAGTTTTGCATGACTTTACCGCAGAGTGTGAATCATTATATTGATCTATCGACATTTCTTGTTACAACTTCTTTCCTTTAAGATTATACGTGGTGTACGTAAATATCTCTAGAAAGTGGCTTGTAGATTTAGTGTTAATAGTAGAATAATTTACCATCCTTATTAATACTGTCACTAGACAGATCTTAAACCTAACTTGATTGAAGAGAACTTTTATTATCATCTGTTTGATATCATCAGAAATTTTTCTATTTATCCCTCCGTGATTAGCGTCTTTTATTTGATCTATAATGAGTTTCACAATTCTTTTTACTTGAATTTTTTGATGGATTTTTTTTTTAAGACTTTTCTTTAAGACTATTAAACTGGCACTGCAGATCGATACTGAACAAATAATGCCAAATTGCTTATTGCGATAAATAGGACTTAGAATCCCTATAAAAAATAATGAAATAATAAAAATTTTCCTTTTGTATAACATGTTAATGTTCAATGATAGAAAAGTGAGAATAAATATAATTATAAATGGAGTATTAAGCTCAACTATACGTTTACGCTATCAATTACAGGGATTCTCCATCAACTCTTTCGCCATCAATAATCACTTTCTACGATTAAGGATAGTAACAACGCTTCACTTGCGAGTTGACTTGCTTCCCGACGTCAAACACAACAGTACGCATTAATTAAATTGATAAAGTGCACGAGAAAGAACGAAAGAAGATCTAGTGACTTCACAGTGAAAGTAAAGGGAGCTAAGAGTATCCATCGACTTTCTTCACATGCGTGATTATTACATCCTTAAATCTAATTAATGAATTATAATGAGCATAATTACTATTAGAGAATTATAATTAGAGAATCATATTATTATTAATAATTATAGAATTTCAAAAAGATGGATTGTTGTTTTTTAAATTAGTGCATAATAAGCGCAATGTATAAAATAAATCGATGAGTTTTAGATGTAGCTTATTTTCACATTTCTTCTATAATACATTCTTTACAAATAACTTATATTCCTTTGCTAAATTAATCCATGTTGTGTTAAAGGATTAATTAAATTTCATTTTTGTTCTCACTTTAGCACCATTTTGTTTACTACACATACAGTAAAATATATTTATAAGTTTCGAACTCAAACGGGACAGTAAATTCAAATATTTAAAGTATAAAAGATGTGTGTTTGAAAATATGAGAGTCCTTAAATGTTTAGTTTATATTTGTAACTGATATTGCCTTAAGTAACCAGTTCTTTATATGATCAATATACCGTTAATCAGTATATTTTTTAATCAACGTTTGGATTTTTTTCTCCTTTTAATTCCTTGAAGCAATAATCTAGGTAATAAATCTAGGAGATAAACCTTGAAATAATAATTTGTATTAAGTATTTATAAGGTATTTAATTTATCATTGAAAACACAAATAAAGAAACACAGAGTTTCTTTTTAAGGGCGCAGTTTCTAGCAGCCAAAAATATAAAAGTAAGATACTAAAACTAAGGTACTCACTCACCTCAAAAGTATTTTTATCTTTCGAAAAAATTAAATGCATCAAAGATTTATTCCGCTAAACTTTTTCTAAAAATATGTCAATACAGTGGGAAAACAAAATGTCATATTATTTGAACAATTTTGACAGCTGACGTTACTTTTTTTAACTTTTCTTTAAAAGAACATTATACATTAGTAACACACATACAGCCAAATATTAAAAACATACCAATTGCAAGTGTACAATTCGATTTAAAAGTCCGGTATCAAATTTGAAACCTAGGGCATTTAAGGGTTAAGAATTATTCTGTGGTGGTCATATAGGGCGAAATAAACGCACGTGGTCTACGAAGAAATATTCCGTAGATTAACTAAAATAATTAATCTTGAAATCTATAATGAGTGGACGTGTGTAACTTACTTGATGGTAGTGTCCAGATTATTTTTGAGTGCGAAAATTACCGCTTCTAACTTTCCACGTGAGTAGACAAAGAAATTTAACTAAACGTAATGTGCCTCGCGTACGAACGAAAAGAAACCTGTTATTTACAAAAAAAAAACTATTTACATAAGTGAAATAAAAATAGAGATAAAAATAAAGGCAATGACTGCACCCTATAGGAGCGGGTACGGTTGCATATCGTGCGTTCAATTTCTTCAAGTATAAGAAGCAATTCGAACCTGGATATTTCACTACTGAGTCCGAGCCCATGTATTGAATTATGCATATTTCATTATTTTATGTGTGCCGTGTCAACAAAATTAAAGGGAGTAAAAAATTCCTTTTGCCATGACTAAAAAGCGGCCACTGAAAGACGAAAATCAGCAAAGCGAAAAGGTAATTTCAAAGCGAGTGGTAGGCAAGCTCGAATAAAAATAAGAGCGAATGTGGGATAGCAAGAGAAGGAGAAAGAGATAGAGCGAGAGCAAGGCTTTAAAGTCCGATATGGCTGGATAGTTAAACGGTGCAACCGTGGTCAACCATTGAATATATTATATTTTTAAATCACGGATACACCGTTGGTTCCCACACGATCCCCCGTGTACGCCCATTGGTGCGTGTGTGCGACTAGGCAGTCGCATTAGAACGTGTTGTACATGCAAAATGTACACGACATGTAGTCACGTACATCGAGGTATGAGCTCTTGTGTGCGAACTCTGGCCACATACGAGCTCGAATTACATGATCGTTTGGCGTGCAGGATACCCCGGTAATTGCAAATGCTAAGTCGCTTGATGAAGGAATTAACGTGTTTTTTGTAGAATTATTTACGTTCTTTTTCTGAACATGTGTTTTTTGGAAATATGGAAATTAGAAGTATAAAAAGTAGAAGAAAAAGATGGATTAAGTTTGTTTTTATTGTCGATTTGGATAAATTCAGGTTGTTTATTATTGTCGATTTATTATCCATTTATTATATTTATAAACGCATTAACCGGAGACGAATGTTTATTAATTATATTTGTAAAAAAGGAATCGTGAAACGCGAACTTGTTTACAGATCGTGTTATATATTTTCGAGAGTATTTTAACAATTGTTTTATAAACTTAGTTTGTGTTTTTTGCCGATCAATGACGCAGTTAAGGTTACTGTTTGTAAAAATCAAGATGTTCAGGTAAACATAATATATATTCTACTAGCTTCCAGTGTACTTTCTAAAAAATAATAGTTAATCATTTCATAGTGTATTTTTTATTAAGCAATATGTGAATATTTTTTTTGCGTTGGCAACACTGTCGTCCAAATAGCACTATATTTTAATCTTGCGTGAATTTTGAAGCACCCTTTATAATTTAACTGGTGATTCCTTAGCAATGATAAAGTATATCAATGCGATTCCTGGCAAACGCGTACTTGAGTTCCCATGGCATATTCCATCTAACAAAAAATTCAATCTCCTACAATATATTTTCAAAAACAGATTGGAAATATGAAGAAGCAGTTTGCAGTGCTATACGTGGTACCTTCTTACATCGTAGAATACGGTAGTCTATCTACTACATTGCTCTCGAATTGATGTGTTTCTTCGGAGCGTCTGTTTGATATTGAGCTCTGTTACAATATCACTCGTTTTACTTCGTTTTCAAAGAGGCTCCTGGAAAATTTACTCGAGCAGAATTTATGAATTTCCACGTATGGTTTTGATAGGTTCGTAGAAGATATCTCAACCTCGAAACGGATAGCAGTATTTTCGAGGCGAGTACAATATGGATGGTTAGCAGATTACTCCTCGGTTGACTATTCGAGAGAATTGAACGTGAGAGAAACAGTAGGAAGTTGCGCGTGATTCTGCACCACTGTGCATTACGATCATACTGCAGAAAAAAAACACCAAAAAACCCAAATTAATTGAGAAACGTCCAAGGTAGAGTAGATACAAAGAAGGCAAAATGTGCATGTATTTGCTACTAAAACGTTTTTGTTAACATTATATTAATTTACTTTACACGTTATACCAACAGTTATGTAGTTTATCTTACCTATACGTACGTACAGAATGTAAAGTCGATCAATTCAAATCCGGTAGAAATGGGTGCCGAATATGATAAAAGAAAAAAGGAGTTTACGTAAAGTAGTTCTTGAGGATGAGTACAAAGATAAGTACTTAATTCTCAATAGGTGTATATTACAGATATCGATAAGAAGCGAAAATGTGATAAATAATACAAGTAGAATGTATATTCGAAAAGGATTTATCATATTTCTCTCATCTCCACCTTATAAGAAAGTAATACAAATCAATGAAGAATGAAGCTATCTCAGACAATTGACAAAAGTAATAAAACAGACGTATTTGGCAATTGACCAAAAGTGGTACCAGCAAAGGTATAAAATTTGGTATGCGTATAGAATAACATAATAATTTGGCGTCTCATCTAACTGCGTCTTCGCTCGCTTGCACCATCAGCTTGACCAAATCCCAAGGGATCCTCCGTCGATCGTAGTAATTACGAGACTCTAGGGAATTCGTATAACCGACCTGTTAACCAAAACGCGATGGAAATCATTAAATGAGCTAATAAATAATCAAACGACCGGCATGATAGGATATAGTACCGCTACGTGATAATACCATCTGCATAGTGTATTTATTCTTATACCAAGAGATAATGGTCTAAATCGAGCAGGAAACCATAGATGTAAAACGATGAAAAAATATTCTTTATTTACGTTTCGTCTTTAAGTTTAGGGCGTTGTTAAAATACAAGACTAGAAAAAAAAACAAAATGTAAAAGGTTATATCATAAAGAAAAGTTATCATATCAAAAGCAGTAATAGTGGTCTAACTCAATAGTAAGGGACTTACATATATAAAAAAAAAAAAGAAAAGTAACTAAAATTTGAACATTACACGTATTTTATGTGGGATAGTTTTCAACCACAAAAAGAATCAGAAAGTTCATAAAATCAAAACGGGTCTTCCAAGTCGATGTGCCTGTTTAAACGTTGGTAGCACGTAATTGGCATCAAGTGCAATGAGCACGTGATACCTTAAAATATTAACGAAAAGAAACCGTGGGACCTGGATATGAAGCAAAACAAGAAGCATTATAATGTATGGTATTAAACTGACTATATATTCTTGTTTTACGTCTACAATAATCTGATGTCCCTTAGTAGTTCGTACTTTTGGTATATCGCAGAGACATCATCGAATAGCATCCAGAATCAGAATACGAGTGAATGTGTTTACCAACGACTTTAATGAATAATTGCTTTGTTTATGGAAAGATAGCCACCAGAAGTTTGCCTATATATTATCTCACTGCTTATTTCGGTTTTCTGTTTATTGCCTCATCGATCCAGCATCTATGTAGGGTCAATAATTTAGTTTATATTTGAATTATTGCTATTATAGTCTCGTAAATGTAATAAGTACTGGTATAGATAATTCTGAAATGAACAGAGGATATTACTGAACGAAGATACAATTTTTATTTATTTCAACAATACACTCATAATCAGCAGCGAAAATATAAAACAAATATTCTAACAAAATATTCGCTAATAACTCTGTTAAATACGTACACCTCTAAATAAATGGAAGTTCTTGATATACAGCATATATTTCATATACTCTATTAACCCTGTTGCTACGATCGTCCTGTTAGCCGTAATACTCCTGTTGAACGCGGCGCCGTGCCAAAAGTATATATAATTACACCACGATGGTTGTCAAGAACCGAATTTATACTTTACCGCAATTGAAACTACTTAGATCGCTTTTGGGATAAAAAGGACCATAAAAGTTTTTATCATCTTTTAATCGTCATTTGTTTTACCGTTCTTGAACATAAAAGAATCACCTAAAGTTATTTTTATTTGAACAAAATATTTAGGAAGACATACGGAGTATGTTACAAAACGGACGACTATAATCATCCGTCGTATGTCAATAGCATTGTATGCAAGGTCACTATAGTCGAGCATTGTAGCGAAAGGGTCAACGCCTCATCCATAGCTATACACCCATAATCCCGAATCCTCGCGCATAATACGAGAAAGTGCATTGTTGTGTACTATAAAATTCTTATTTCAATAAGAGGATATAATTTATCGAACGTGTGACCAATATAAAAAACAAAATTTACATTTCTAGAGATATAATGGGAGTAGTAGAAGATGGAATAACATATAACTAAATTTAACAAAATAATAATATTTATAGAGTCAGAGCATTTATACACAATAATACATCTTTTACACTGAGAAATAAATACTTTTATTTTCAGTGATAATATAGAATGCAAGGACGATGCTTACGAATGTACGTACTGTGTCTGTGAATGGAAAACTGTTCCAACTAGAGCTGAATGCTTCATTGAATAAAAGAAGGGCAAAAGGGCAGAGCGACAAAAGAAAGTGTGTAACAGATCCGTGTGAAACAAAGTAGCGTTTGAAAATAGATAGTGTTGACATCCTGAGCAGTTTTAGTGCAATTTTAGTATTAGTTAGTTTATAGTTCCGTCATTCTTATTGTTATTAAACTGTTGAACTTTAAACTAACATTTCGTAATTGTATCAAATATTTTTTTTTTTTTGAGAGCCAAATTTACAAGAAATCTGTTGCAGAAAAACTAGGAAGTAATAATATTTTATAGATAGGATTAGACATGCTCCACGTACTGAATTGCCTTTGTTCCCCATAATAATGTCAAATTTGTAACCTCATAACGTTCGAAAAAATGGTCTGTGTGGAGGTCCTTCCGCCGTTTCTTCCTTATAGAAAAACGTAACAAAGTGACAGTTTTCTTTAAACATCGTGCACAAATTTTTAATAAAGAACTTATAATACAGAAACCGTAAGTTTTATGAAACGCGCCGATAGTTTTTTAAATACTGTGTTATTATTATTGATGATCAAAAAGTGTACCCAATGTACCAACTCTGAGTAATCAGCTTTTTGACTTTAAGCACTGAATAAAGAAAAATTAGATACTTATCACAAATAATAATGACTCTGTTTATTGATGAAAAGTATGTTTTAGTATTAAAATATTAAATGGCACATAGTCATTCGTGGTAGAGCCACATTCAAATGGCCAAAGAGCTGCATGCACCTCGTGAGCCGCGTTTTCCAACCCCTATCCGAAGCCCTCGAATGTATGTAACTGTGTGTGTGTGTGTTAGAATATGGAAAAATGCGTAACACTGTCTAGGGCACTGCGAGGACAGTCGAATGAAAACAGTCTAGCAGTCCAATTTGAGAGAAGGTATTGAGTTTTCGAGTAGAGTGTTAAAGGATTCGGTAGAGAGTTAAGAAGTACGACATAGCCATTTGTAACGAAATACGACAATCAGTTCTATACTAAATCTCAACTTTTATCTGTCAACAATCATTTCAACAATCCCTGTACATATTTCAACCTTTTTAATACACCATATCTTTAGCAACACCATTTTACTACATATATATATTCTGGGTTTCTTTACCATATTATTGTAACATGGTCTAACTCTTTTGCTCCATTTTTTTCGACATACTATTCTATCATTTGTAACAGAATACAGTATTTCCTTGACGCGTTATCAAGTTATCCCTCAATAAGGCACTGAAACCCTTAGGACAAAATTTCGGCATTCAAAAAGCCGAAGAGCATAAAAGGAAATAAATGATGAGCAGGTGGTTAGCATCTACTGCGAGCAAAAGGTTTTGAACATTAATCATATTAATTTCATGATTTATCTTCTTATTTTAGCTTTCTTTTTCACAAACGATCTATTAAAATTTCCATACCGAGAGACAGTCAACCCGAGACTATGCATAAATAAATGAATACTAAACAACAACCGGCCTGACTTATTCGGTACGAAATATGTTTCGCCGTCGTAAGTCCCTCCCGTATCTTTATCGACGTGTCGTAAATATAAAATCCAGCTCGTGCCAGCGAAGTGAAACGCGTACACGATTACGCGCTGCGCATACAGACCTCGAGATTACGCGGACCGCGCCCTGCCCGGTAATTGCCGGCGTAACGTCGTTTCCCCGAGTAATTAGATCTTTTTTAATTATCGAAATTTCAAACGTTGCGCCGGCGATCGGGACGCCGGGAAAAATATTCCTCGCCACTGTCGGTCGCTTTATGGCAATTATTATGGCGATTTCAATTATCGGAAGGCCCCCTCCAGTGCGGCCGATAACAGAGGGAAATAAAGCTGGCTGCGGTACAGTGGCAAAAGCATTGATTCTAGGTGGGTAAAATTATTGTTAACCCTAGATTACAATGAGAATTGATGGCATGCTTGAAGTTTATTTGAAATATTTTTTAAACTGTACTCCTTCCAGTGTGAGTTTCTACTCCAAGTGTAAGTGTTATAAACATTTTTTCCAAAGGATCAATGAACATATTTCTGCAAGTTGCACAAAGTTTTGTTTGAGTTGCGAATTTTACAACACTTTTTAATGATGTCACTCGATAAAGTAGCGTAATCCAGGGTTAAATAAGCTACAATCTCTTGATACTTCAGCGTTACAATGTTCATTACAATCATCATAATCATTACCTTATGGAATGTTTAAGGTATTGATATGGAAGGAAATTAAAGGAAAAAGATTGTTTTTTTATCTATACATTTTTTATCTATACATTTTTTATTTTGAAAATGTAAGTGATGTAAAAATGGCTGAATTATATAAGTATAATATTAAAACGGTTTATAACGTATTCAAATCGTTGCAAAACTTTTAGCTCCTTTCTTAATTTCTTCAACCATACGTCGAATAACTGTATCTAGAAAACAGGGTATGCGTTTGAAATTTGAAAATTTTTTTTGCTATATAGTAGATTGTAGCGGCCAATTCTTTTGGGACTTTGTTAAATAATTCATGTAGAAAGCATATATGAAGAAATCATAGCATCAAGATACTTAAGCGAAAATACAACCCTATTTTTTTTTGTTTCATAAATACAAAAGTACGTTTTTGGTTGTAAACTCAGTTTATTTGCATTCTCCTTTTCATTTCAAAGAGAAAATATATTGGGTTTGGGAAAAGTTCGTGGCGTTTTCGCCAATAGGCGGCGTCAATTGCAAATAACTCAGGAAATACAGATCGCTCGAACTACCCGAAAAATGGCGAAACATTGTCGATAATAATGGAGCATATTTGGTTTAAATAAATTACTATCTTCATACAATAAGAAGACCAGTTGAATTTTACTAAAAACACGCCACGAACTTTTTCCCAGACTGAATATATTAGTTTTGCATTTACTTATCTGTCATTTTGCCATGCGCGGCACAAATTTACAAAAATTAGTCATTGGTGTATATTGAAATTTCGGAGCATTTCATTACTATAAACGAATCATAAATATGTATAGAAATGGAAACTCCGATCATTAATTGCTAGAATTCTTAGTTTCGGTATGTTTAGTAATATATCTCCTTAATTAAATGCGTCTTGAAATAATTGAAAAATATTATTTTTATCCGGCCAAAATTGAAATTTTTACCACTCTACGCCGGTATCAGCGGGAAGCGGATATGGCGAAACGTTTTCTTTATGCCTTTCGCTACCCCCGAGTTTCTCGATTGTATACTGTTGCAGCACGGGGCGGTTGAGCAACGAGTCTAAAATTTCCATGTGATATTGGAGCAGCCGTAGTTTTATGGTTCAATTTTGACCATTCTATTCAATTCAATTTTACGAAACATCAAATTATAGCCTATCATTATTTTCATCGAAACTATTCGAGTTTCTTGTTCTTTTATATTATTTCTTAAAATAAATATCTAATAAAAATATTTTTTGAAGGTAAATATGTATGCTACTAAATGATTTCCTTAAGTAATACATACAAAAATAACATGGACCACATTTATGCAATATTTAGAAAATTTGTCGTATAAATGTTATAATATATTTGACGGTTTTGTTGAAAAGAAAACACTGACGTACATATACAAGTGAGTAAATATATATATATATATATACATGTATATAAAGCATATCGATGCATGTCATCAAACGTGAAATCATGACGACCATTATAATCGGCGTGAGTATCCACGGATCGTTACGTAGACATTGAATATAGCCGACATTGATATCCACGGGTCATTAAACAGACGTTAACTATAGCTGACATAGGTATCTGGGGGTCTTTACACTGACGAGTATAGTTGGCATTGATAGCGAAAGGGTTATATTGTACTCGATCGATACCGGCTTTCGAATTGAATTTTGTAACCGCTTGCTGATTTATTCTTTAGGCTTTTCAGGTTATAATTGATTTTTTTTGCCACACGATACCTTACGACAGAAGGGCACATTTTTTAAGTCCGAATGGATAACACCACGCCACTTGTGGGTAGTATAAATTTAGGCCCATTCGACTCTGCTAACATTACAAGAACATATAGCTTTATTCAATAAAATATTGAAATGTTGACTTTAGAAAAAGTAAATAATTTTCTACAATCTATCTTAACATGTTCGGAAGTTTAATGAACTTTTAGAATTTTGTGACAACCGTTGTTTTACAACAAACGCTGGCTTCGTTAAACTTGGATTGGGTACAAGTTGTAAATACAATCAGTTCGAATATTTCCCTTAATGAAAACCTTTGAAGCGCTTCAGCTTGGAAAGAAATTACTTATGAAATTATCTTCTGCGATGATACTTGCAAGCATTATGTAATAACATAACATATTTTTATTACGTGGTATCACATTAACTGAATACAAGAAGTAATTGAATAATTTGTAGTAATAATGATGTTTGTGAGTATTTTATTTAACTCGTATATTACTGCTTAACAAATTAGTATGCCATGCAAATTGACTTTATTCATTATTCAGATATGAATCTAAATTATCAGATGCGGACTATAATTCTCCACTAGTTGTATTCAATATCGATCAAGGTTTAACTGATTAAGTCCCTATTTTTAGCCCGTTACTCTGCCTTTCAAACTACACGACCATCTAATATTATGCAAATTCTATTCCAGTATCTGGCTTTTGTTGTCGAATATGCATAAGTACAATTTGCATTCAAGATAAGAAGAGAATAATTATGTTGAAATTATAGAATAATCTGTTCAACAAAGATAATATTTTTTAAAAAGTATAATATTGATCAATACCTATATCTACGTTTCTAAAAAATAAGAGTTAATTTGAATTAAAAGTTATTTGTATGAACAAAAATTTCACGACTGTTTAATTTAAAAAATGTATATCGTGTTATTATTACTGACACAATATAGGCTTTCAAACAAATTTAATTACATATTGATATTAATGTCATCGTTGCTTACATCCAATTACCTTTTATAGTTATTGTTTTTGCTATCAATTATAGAAGTTACTTACGCCTCGCGCATTGATACATGTATGTGTATTAAAATAAGACAGAAATTTCTTATAGTTCCATTAAAGAAAGCTAATAATATCTAAATTATAAATTTGCAAGAATTGTATAGCGACCCGTAATTCTTCGAGTCTCGTAAAACAATACATTTGCAAAATACAAAATATTAGCACTGACAAATATATTTTAATCAAATCCTTGACTCTACGTAAGTTCAATAGAATAATATTTAAAAGATTATCAATTATCAAAATTAACATTGCACAATGCTGAAGAAAATTAAAATCCTACCTCAGGAATACAGAAAATAGGAATTACAACAAATTTCGAACACTAAAACACTAATTTCTTTTCTCTTTTTCAATAACATCTATGAACATAAATCTCTAATACATCACAGATCCTATGCAATCGCTGGTACGCCTAAACAATGCAGAATATCGGGAATACAGCAATGCAACACAATGTCGAGCAGAGAAATTTGTTTCGTACGTTGGTTCTGTAATCGAAAGTACGAGGTGCGCGTATGGTGGACGAGTTTATACCGCAAAATCCGATTTCGCGGTGGAGATTGTGCCCGACGGATCCTGTTTTTATCGCGGAAGGATACAGACGGGGAACATTTTTCCGTGGAAGCACCCGGTACGTGGATCGTGTAGAAGCTCACGTAGAGCCCGTACGTGCCTGTTGTTTTGATCAAGTCGACGAGGGAGTGTTATAGAAGCTTGTAGCGCGAAACTATTGATTATTACGACATTACAAAAACGGGGAGAAGACAGAAGCCGAGCTTTATGGAAGTGATTTTAATGCGGCGTACCTTTTATAAACCGCAGCGCCAGCCGGAAAGCGGCCGCCGAAGGGGAGGGGGAAAAATCGAATTAATGTCCAAACCTGCCGTTTTAAAGTGCCGCTCTGACGATTTTTCTAGCTCAGTTTAATAACGGGTATCGAAAATTTCTAAAAGCCTCTGCTGTTGTATTTATCCGTTCCTCCTACTGCATGGCCATCGAAAATAATACGAAGAAAACGACTATCAGGATTAAGACAAACAAATATTGCAGGACTTTATATGTTTTTTTATTCATTGCGCGCGATATGTGTTTACGAAAACTCATCGATGCACTGTTCTTTTCGCAAATGCTTTTGACAGATTGGTATTTTTGCATTAACAACCGAGATTCCAATTTTTACTAAACATTTCGCAACTAATACATGATACGAGCCGTTTATTTTGAGAGTGGCCTAAGTCCATTTGTTACTTGTTTTTTTTCTTTGACTGCATTAACGTGTATAACTTTAAGTTGGCTGTCATAAACAACATTTTGCGGTTAAATATGTTGGGAGGATACGATAATGATGAGCAGCAAATTGTTATATAATTTATATATTTAGATTATTTAAATTAAATAAATTGTATTTTGGAAGTGTTGTAAAGAAGTATAAATTAAATTGAATAACTTTTCTTCATTTTATATATTTTAAATTATGTTGAATGGACTTGAGCTCTGTCAAATTCTATAAAAAATGTAGCTGTTTATTTTGAAAGTGGCTTAATTCCATTTGTAGTATAAAAACATATATTATTCGCTTAATAATCGCTATTATTTCAATAGGAACTGTAAATTTAACTCTCTTAGATATACTTAAGTAGTGTAACACATCGGTATACTATACATATATTTTTCATTTGAAAAAGCCTTAAATATCACGATTTAAATATAAATGGACTTACCTCACTTTCAAAATAAACGGCTCACATATCCAATATTCACAGTGGCTAGCGCCGGTTATATCCATGAATTGATCCACGGGGAATAAAGCCAGTTATATCCGGCACTTGACACTAGTCACGTTTTTTATGTTCCTTGTACTGAACAGACATTTAAGAAGAAGGTTTTTCTACGAAAGAGTCGCATTTAGTTGCATAATGAAGTTGTCGAATCTTCCAATTTGATAAATAGTTGAGAAATAATATAACGTAGAAAAAATTTGTGCGTACAGTTCTTGCTTCAAATAAAAAGAAGCTGTTTACGCTTATCGTGCAACGCTTTGATTAAAGGAGCAATTTTGCGGACTAGTCGCCCTGTGCAAAAGAATTAAGCTGCCAACATGTCGCAACTTTATATATGAATATAATACATTGAACTTTTAACAGTTTTATGATCATTAGCAAACCGTGAACTTTTCTAATAATCGACTGATTAACGGATTCTCTGGTATGATGGAAAGTTGGCGGATATTAGGTGTGAGGCATATTATAATCTCTCGCTATGACCCCTCCTTATTTAATGGAACCTGAAGCTTCTCTATACTTTTGTAATATCATAGAACCAAATTAGAAATGTGCATATATTGTATATTGTGTTACTCGAAGGTAATATAATATAATTAGCATTAGACAATGGCAATTTAAGAGAACAAAATTATTAAGCAAATATTTCCTTAGCACTGTAGCTGTATTTATGATTACTAATTGGCTTTTGTTACACATTTTTCTTTATTTTTTTAACATTTATCAAAAAATCTTGTATAAATTATTCGGAAAATTTGTATTACAGATCAAGTTTAGAACCGAAAAAGAAATTCTTTAAATTTTCACTATAGTACAATAAAATGCATTAATAGAGTTTAATATCGAGACAAACAAGTGTTTATATTGTATAATATTATTAATTGCATAATAATATTGTACTATATATAATATTGGGTCTGGGAAAAAGTTCGTGGCGTTTTTTTTAATAAAATTTAACCGGTTTTCTTACACTGTAAAAATAAATTTATTTAAACCAAATATGCTCCATTATTATCGGCGATCTTTCGCCATTTTTCGTATGGGGCCATGACGCCATCGTTGAAGAACTTCTGTGGTTTCCGGTTGAAAAACTAAATCAAGTAGTTTTCACAAGCTCTTTTGAAACCAGCTTAATTCCATTGAAACAGTTTTGAAGAGATCGGAACAAGTGATAGTCAGAGGATGCTATGTCTGGACTATACGGTGAATGCATCGAAACTACCCAACTCGCAATTTTTGGAGGTCATCAAAGAAGTATATTGTCGGTCGTTGTTCGTGATGGAAGACAAAACACCTTTCCCATTATTCAATTCGTGCCGTTTTTTTTTCAATTGCCTCGCCTAATCTTTGCAGTCGTCCACAGTAAAGTTGAAAATCAATTGTCTGACCAACTGAAAGTAGCTCATGGCGGAAGATTCCCTTCCAGTCTCGTACGCACACAGCATCACCTTTTTCGGCGTCAATCCTGACTTCGCGAACGCTTGTGACGACTCACCATTCCTTATCCACGATCTTTTACGCTTCCGATTGTCGTACGGGATCCATTTTTCATCACCTGTTATGACACGTTTTAAAAATGGCTCGGTTTCATTGCGTTTCAGCTTGCGCCTGGCAGATGTTAATTCAGTCTATCGTGTTTTTCGCGCTCGACTCATGAGGAACGTATACATCGAGCTTCTCTTTGTAGCCAGCTTTGTGTAAGTCGTTCAAAACAGTTTTGCGGTCAATGGCTAACTCCATACCAACATCGATGCTGCTGATATGCTTATCTTGCTGGACCTTTTCAAGAATTTCATCAGCTTTTCCAGTGATTGGACGACCAGAGCATGACTCATTTTTTACATCAAAATTACCAGAACGAAAGCGGACGAACCATTCGCGCTCAGCAGGTTTTGATACAGTACCTTCACCGTACACAGCACAATTTTTTTCACAAGCCTGCCCAGCGTTCTTCCCTTTGTCGTAATAATATCGCAAAATATTGCGCAATTTTTCATTACTTTTCTCCATTTTTAAATGAAAACAACTTTGCAATCGCTGCACCAATTTCGATGTTTATATATTCAAAATAACGCTCGAAGCGTCACCTATTCGACAAGCGTTTGGTGGTATTGCTGTCATCTGCGTTTCCTGAATTATTTGCAATTGATGCCGTCTATCGAGAAAAGGGCCACGAACTTTTTCCGAGGCCCAATATTATTAATAAATTTAAGGGCTAATTTATTGGCTTTGGGGTATTTATTATAATCGATTCGTTATATTTTGACCTAATTCGTTATTCTAATTGGCGTTTATTATAATTGGTTTCATAATTTTTAATTCATTTTGGTTTTAATTGATTTAATGTGCACGAATGTGTGCGTGTGACGTAGTATTTTTGGCTTTGACCAAAGCAATTGTAAAGGCACAGAAATTCGGTGTATATTTCGAACGCGATGCAATGTACCGTGTTGTCGCGAGTTAAATAATAAAGAGTGTTTGTGTTTGAGTTAACCCAGTGCTTCATTACCCCGCAAATTTCCACATAACTCTTGATACCACATAAATTTTTATACTGTATATGCAGACTGTTAAAAGAAAACCATTCAATATTTATATGGTACATAAAACACGCTATTCTGACTGAAAGAGGCTTAATAAATATGGGCCGAAACGTCAACCGTTTCTGAAATGTAAACATTTTTACATGTTAGCTTCGTGATTGAACTATTAGCTTGTATCATCGCATGCGATGTTTACCTGAGTGTTTATAAACCGCATTCTAAATGTCCTCTTTCAATGCCCATGTGTATTTGAAATCTATTTAGTTTTACACAGTTACAAAGTATTATACAAATAATGTCAACGTATCGTTCTAAAGAAGCTATGGTAAATTTTTGAAAATCTTTCGAGAGAGTTTGTCACACTATAAGAAGGTGCCAAACATGTATGATGTGTGAGTTGGACGAACTTTCGTAAACCACTTTCCGTAAATATAGAAAAGCGAATAAAAACTCAATCATAATACCAACATACAAAAATGTTTATACCTTAAAAACGGTTAACTTTTCCACCTTCGTTTACTGAGTAAAACCTTTTCTTGCCCAATACAGGGTTCCATGTACCATATAAATCTTGAACGTCATTTGTTGTAACATTCTGTATAAATAATTGTATAGAACTTGCTATAATATAAAGAACGTGAAAATTATTAAACTGTGATGATCATAACCGAGAGTTGTGAAAAACCCGTTTCAAATGCAAGTATAATGGATTTTAATGTTATATATCATATAGATACGATAATACGAATACTCATGTATTCACGCATGTTTCTCACGCAGAACACAATTCATTTTTTACAATGTATAGTTATGAACTTTGACCATATTATATCTTAATTTTTCTAAAGCACTGCATTAACGAAAGCTTTTCATATTAAATATAGGTATGTAAGTACGCACCAAAATTGTTTTATTTAATGTCTTTATATCTTGTTAAGATTCAGAGCAATCGTAAATGAAATCTGACAGTAATCCATTTCGTTTTCATTCCTGCTATGAACACAAACGCGCCCGTTTCCATTACGAATCGCAAGTAGGTAGGATAAGATAGACGAGGCAGGAGAAAGCAAGGCAGAGAAATGGAGGATGGATAATCTCTGGCAGTAAAGACCTGGGTCGTTGGAATTTTGTCCGTGCTAGAAGAATCCAACTCGATAGCGAAAGGGCTGATAAAAAAAACAAGAACGGAGAAGCTTGTAATTTTCCCGGATCGCGTCTATTGAATTCCTTGACACGACTACTAAATTTTTACTTTGTTTTTTCTATAGCTATTTCAGCAAATTGACGATCTTGAGTCTGGCTTTTGGCTGCAAGTCGTTATAATGCATAACAACCTCAATGTAACTCTTTTGATAAGAAAACAAATGCACTTTACCTCTAATACTTTTTTGGTAATAGTCAAAAGATAATTTTGTAATAAAACATGAAATCTTTCTCGTAATTGTTATGCCCATAACGGCTAAAAGTAACATGCATAATGAATCTAAAATGTTAGATAAATTAAGTGAATGATATTTGTAACAACGCAACAATCATTATCTTTTCATAACAAATAAGTGATTTAAGTTCGGAATATATAACTGGTACATTGATATTGCTTATTATTGTATTGTAAGAGAAGATGATATCATAAATGATAACATTTTTTTTTTAAACGATTTGTTTTCTTACGGTATCTGAGGGGATGTTTTGGCATACCTGCTGTTTGCTATTGCAAAGTTCTACAAAGAAATTTCCTCGATATTTACAGTTAAACAGTAACACAAGTCCATCGAACTTGCGAGGCTAAATGATTAATGTCAATAGTTTTTTTGGCATTCGTAAATATATCAGAAATGTTGTAACCAAAGGAGATCATAATATTACACGTAGCTTAAAATTAATCAAAAATTTCCACGGTACAAAAAACTTCCGATACACATAAAGAAAGTCGGTTTGATTTTAACAGCATGCGATTATTTTGCATCGCGAAGAGAAATTTATTTTACCAATTTATTTTAAAATCATTAATTTCGATATTCGCCATTTTCACGAATACTTCGGACACTAAATTCTCCAATTTTTTATCCACAATTAAATCTCACGGAAGGCACTATTAGTTTGGAAGACGCGCGTATTTCTTCTTAAATCGTCGGCGGTGCAACGTATTCGGGTAACCGGTTCGAGATAACCGCAGTTCCGGCGTCACGAAAATCAAGATGGCCGGCTCCGGGACGAAGCTTCTCGACTCGAGTTTTTTGCGCTACCTACCCTCCTCCCCTCTCTCTTTCCCCCTTTCTCTTTCCCCCCTCCCTCTGCGACCGCACAGCGATGAATTATGGTGCATAACCTCGGGAGACACGGAGGTACGGTGCATATAACCTATATTTCAAGTTCTTACTATGAAACGTGCACCCGCGTTACTCCGACGTCATGGTAACTCGATCTAACCTGACCTAAAGCAACGTCGGAAGCACGATGCCAGGAGGTGTACCGATATTTTCCACCTATCTACCCCCTCCTCGTGTCCTTTCCGCCTTCACGACGGCTTTTTGGTACACTCTACTCTCCCAAACCGCCCTCCTTTTGGCGTACTGTACCTCCGATGATTTTCCTCGTTTTAAATTCTCCGTAAATCTTGCCGAAATTTGATGTACACGTACAAGAGCCGGGCTAAATGAGCGAGAGGAGCTTTCGTACCAGAATGGGGAGGTCCGGGCGGAGGTGGTTGTGGAGTTGAGAAGGATACGTGGAAATAACGAAAAACGATTACTAGAGCAAAGGCGCCATTCATTCCTTTCACGTCACAACTTTACATGCGCTATGAATACGGAAGCAAGCCAGGCGGTCAACAACTTTGTTTGCTCTCGTCGGATGATCGGAGAACGTTTAAAGACAGAGAGGGTAGGAGCGAGAGTATGATCGTGGAGCGGCGGGATGGCGGGGAAAGGACGGTATTATAAGGGCTTGGAAAAGAGGGGTGCCTTGCTGGGAAAAGAGTTTATATTTTTCTTCATTTCTTCACGGCCTTCGAGGCGGATTATGGGGCTGAAATAAAATACTGTTGAAAGAGCCTTAAGCAAACTTCCTTTGACTGCTTCGGTACTAATAGTAAACAGTATCCGGAAGAAAATATTTACGATGCTCCGGTGATTTTTCTTTATGAAAGTAAATAAAGGTATGATTATTAGGGTATCTATTATTTTCATTTGTTTCATGACTTTCCATATTTGGCCTAGTAACCGTAATATAAAACATTCAAGGTTGAATTAAAATGTAAACATTTAGAAGCCTCACTAAAAATATTAGACGGTGTGTCTAAAAAATGTTGGATTTAGTGTAGATTGTTTAGCTTGCTTACCTTATTACTGTCATAAATGTCAAGCCTAACTTAATCATTTAATGTGGTGAATAGAGCTGAAATTAACAAATAAAATCAACGCTATTTAATATTCTATACCTTTTTATATCTATAGATGTATTATATAGTTACGATCTGTTTCGTACCTCTATTGTATATTTCTTGCAAATTTTAAATACTCCATATTCCACGTTACGTTTGTGTACCGTGCTTTTTCTCATTTCTATTTGGCAACCTGTTAGAAAAGTTTAATCAGCAAAGATCTAGAACAAGCAATAAAAAGTATTGAATTTATATCTTTTCTTCAATGTTAGCCCTTTTAGATAAAAATATGAGGCATGGAAAACACGTTTCGACTTAATTGTCAATTATAATATGATAAATAAAGACATAATAAGCAAGAAATGCAAATACAAAATTGTTAATTCAAAAGAAAATTGTTTTCAAACTTTGGGACAAACACGTCCCGTGTACGTCGAGATATTAAAAATCCACTCAGATCTCATTCTCATCCAGCTAATCAAGATCTTCCAGAACTAACCTTACCAGTTAAAATCGCATAAACAAAAATCCGTCCATCCATACTCATAGACGAACGATTCAACCGCTAACTTACCGAGCACACTCCTTGAAAAAGTTCCAAGAGCGAACAATTCATAATGGTAAATGCTCGCAGACCACACATTCAATTCTCATCGACGAATACGCGCATCGATTATATCACCTTGGCAGTCTGTCCCACTTCGCATGGCCAATCATCGCGGTGATCTTATCAAAATCGGACACAGACGCGGAATTACGAACGAGCTTGTTTGCTCGAAACAAGTACGAGGAAAGTCGAAATTAGGACCAGTAAGGAGTGCGGGCAAGAGGGGGTGTAGCAAACGAGGTACGCGAATTGCAGGGTAGAGTACCCCTCGACGAGCGCGAGGTAGTCTGGACTGTTGGCTAGACTCATTTTTCATAAGTTCGAAAAACACACCGGGGGCGGTCGGTGCGTAAATTTGAATTTCTCGGCCGTAAGGTAGAGGCGCCGGGGTGTTCCCCGTAGGCGGCCAAAGGGTGGAAAGGAGGCAGTCTGGAGGAGCCATTGAGCATATGGCGCGGAATTTCGAACGACTTTTTTTCCCAACCGCTTCCATTCTTCCTGGCCAACGACGCCGCCGCACCGAATACTTACTTCGTGAACTCCGTTGTCGGTTTCCCGCTCGTTCTTATTGAACAACGACCTGGCAACGCGCTGAGTAAATCTACGCTACCCCCGAATCCATTAACGAGGGGTAATTAGTCCGCCGATGAATTCCACTTGGCATCGATCGGCACCCGGAATTTTGCTGTACTTTCTCACCCCCTGGAATTAGATCGATTCCTGTACCCATTCCGCATACCCCGTATTTATAGAGATCACGGCTCTTGCACGAATGATTGAAAGTGATTACTAAAACGTGATTGGTTTAAACTTGACTCCTTGCGGACATATTAAATTTGTACATAGGTGTCGTGCTGGTAGGAATTAATTTCTATTGAACGGACAGTAATATACAATATGCAATATTATGAGAGAAACACAGAATTTATTAATTTTTTTGAAAACTTTAGATATATGTTTATGCAATAATATGTTTTAATTTAATTTTTTTTATATAGAAATTATATTTTATGTTTCTCCATCGTGTGGTATCTTTCAAAGCGGCCCCCAATAAGAAATCCTGGGTTTCGAGAACATGTGTCGCAAAAATAATTTCGCATTTTCCGCCCTTCATTTTTCTATTTGAACGTAGGGACAATTTTTACTCATTATATGGACCGTTTATTTTGAAAGTGGTAGAAGTCCATTTTCTCTTGGTTCGAGAAAATTAAAGTTTAGCATATTTGTTAATTAAAAAATATGGGTTAATATTATCGATTGTGGCAATGTTTCTACCAATTTATCAATATCTAATTTAATTATATAAATTTGTTTTAGGTAAATTTAACTAAAGTAATGTATATTTACGGGCTACAAATGGACTTACACCACTTTCAAAATAAACGGTCCATATCTTTACAGTGCTACAGTATATGAAGTTTGCCATTAAGTCTCTCCTGTTTATCCGAGGACGATAGTCTTCCTGATTTTGAAGATACTCCATCAGGAAAATCACCTACAAATTATTCTGCCCATGTCCGGAGAAACATAAGCTGTGACAGTATCAAAATCACTATTCACGTTATCACTTTCTATATCAGAATCATTCAAAGAGTCCAAATAAAGCTTGCTATCGCTACATTCAATTTCGCGGTACACTTCTTTCCGTAACGTTCTTCTTACTATTTTAGAGTATTGTTTTTAAAATACGTTTAGAAGCAAGAATGCCTAATTACACGTGAACACGATTTGTAAAATATTATTTCGAATTTTGCGCCTGAGAAGCGACTCACTCGCCATGATGGGTTGCGTGGCAAGTGGGAGGCGACAGTCTTTGTTTATACCAGGTTTTGTTATCTCCAATTGATAGGAGCACGGTATTGGTTCGTGAATAGGTTTCTGAGCAGTTTATGTTCTTTCGTAGGAAGTGAAGACTGATACATCCTAACTGGAGTTTAAGATCAAATGATTACAACATAAGATCAGTACGGTTCTTTGCTGTGGTGGCTAAGAGCAGACGCACGACTAGAATGGTAAAAAAGCTTCGGTAGCTGAGAATGGACAAATGACCACAAAAGGTTAAAATAAATACAAAATATGATTAATATAGTTATTTCAAATTTTTTGATAGTTTTCATTAATCACCATTCGAACCGATCTCTGTGTGTTATATCACTTTAATCTAACATTTTCACTTACATTTATTAGTGTGATTGAGAATCTGAATGTCTAGTAAAGTTATTTAACTTTATTTATATTCAAAGTGACGCATCGATATTTTCGCTTTATATTTATAATGGAAGAGTGCAAATGTGACAGTACACTTCCAATTATATTTCGCAATAAAGCTGACGCTACACTTTACGGTTTCCTTCGCATTAAAAGGTATGTTATGGCAGGGTGTCACTGTTCTACGGCTGTCAAAATTAATAGGTGAGTTTTGAATCAATCTTTTTGTATGTATGAATTTTTTTTGTTGAAATTAATACATATCAATTAACATTAGGGCAAAATTTATGCACTATGCAAATTATCACCTATGCTAAATTAAAGAATTTGTCAACTTCAGGCGGTATTAACGACTACGTCAACTATAAGCCATATTCAAACAATTTTTATTGTTACCACGTTGCATTTACTAGTATATTTACAAATGGATTATATTCATTCTGCCCATTTAATTTTTACACGATAATATAATTTCATTCTACATTTTTATATTATAGCCTTAGTTGCCATATAATTCATGAGTAAAGAAATTTAAAAACTTCAACATCGTGCGAATAAATGTTATTCACCAAAACATATATTACAAGCACGTATGAGCACAAAAACAGAAATGATCTATCTTTTAAAGACAAATTATACAATGCCACTGTAGTAAATATAAAATAAAAGTGTTATATTTGATAATTATCAGTAATGAAAGACGGCATGGTCGTATAAACAGGTAAAAATCTGAATAAGTAGTAAGATGCAATTTCTTTAGTACAAGACATGCTTAAAAATGTTCTATGAAATCCGTACCGATTCTCTAAACAATTCATTAATAGGTGATAGATTATTCCACTGACTTTACACATTAGCATTTTCAACGGTTTGCCCTTGCAAGATAACTTGATATTCATTCAATTCAGACCACACAAGCACGCTAGATTCGTGTCCATAGGCCAATATCTACTTATATTTTCCATTGACTCGAACTAACCCGTTTCAAGCCGAGATGATTATTTCCTGGTAATATTAATTATACGTCCGTGGCTCATTGAGGTATAAATAATTAATGTACGTGATTAATGGATTGTCGGATCGTCAGATTAGATTAACCGTTAATTAGAGCGCGAATTGCAGGTTGTCGTTTAATATTGATTTCGAGGTTCGCTTAACGTGAATTTAGGGGGTGAAAGGACAAGTAATTGGCATACGAACGTTCATTTCACTCCCCGTAGCTTGTCGTTCTATCTATAGACTCGTCAGCATCCAACCAGTTTGCGCACAACATGTACCGGAAATCGGTTCGATAATGCCGCAACGACATCTCGAGGTCTATAGCGAACGCTACTGCGACTTGATTAACTGAGAATAACATATTCGTCGGCGGATTATAACTCTGCAGTAATAAGTTCAAGGAAACTTCAGTCCTTTATACAGATTTTTAAATTTAAATTCACACTTCTGCCAATCAAATATTTTTACATATACAGGTAGCCTTTCTACAACACGGTATCCTATAATACGATTCATAAATTGCTGGAATCCTCCTACAACACGGGACCATATAACGCGATTTCGCTCTAATTTGATAAGAAAATTGCGGAAACCTTTGTACAACACTGTACTTCTACAGCAATGGATAATATGATTCTTGCTTAACGTATTTAAAAACTACATTAGCTTAAAATAATGACGCGAAGGAATAATGCGGTATTCATGCATGCATGAGAATGTATAAACAAATTGTAATTTATTCATGTATAACTCTATTCCGATGTCACAACAGAAAGTGTCATGCACAGTTTATAGGCCATCCACGACGGGGGCTTGCTGTCTTAAAGATACAGTGTAAAAACCAGTAAGCAAAGAAAAATTATAGATTTTTTAAAGAGGATAAAATATGCAGGAACTTTAAATGAAGAAAAAAGTTCTGGAAGTAAAGGGGATATCATTCCACCAAAGAAACGTTCTCGATTGATTATACTGAGCAGTGACAAAGTAGAAATTTATTGAATTGAGGTTGTGTTAAATTAAATAATATTTTTTGTTTTTTTTTTTGTGCGTGTCTGTATTATACATACATTTACATTTCTAATAAAAATTAAGTTGCTTATGTAGAATTTAATAAAATTATTTGTTTTTATTAAGTTTGCACAACTTAACCCTCCTTTTGGTACTGACTCTAGGTCTCATATAACACAGTTCCACAACATGGCACTTTCTAAGAACCTATCTTCTGTATTATAGAAAGTTTATCTGTATATTATGTATAAAAGTATCAAATAATACATACAATTACATAATTACTTATGAACACGAAGATGGGTGTGAAAACTGTGTAAGATAATTAAGTAATGCAATAATAATAATAATTGAAGGAGAATCGTTTGTAGACCAAATCATATGTACATGTGTATATAGCATATATATATAGTACATGTAACCTAGTCCATAAACGGTTCTCCTTGAATTATTATTATTATTGCATTACTGCATTATCTCACACAGTTTTCATACGTACCTTTGTCTATATGAAATTATGTAATTCCATGAATTATAATGAAATTTTTTATTTTTTACCACGTAATTACCATTATTTGATGTTTTATAAATGTAATATATATATAATGAAGAGAAAGCAAAGTAACATATAGAGTGATATGGTCATTTTCTCATAATGATAACGATTATGCATGAAGTTTTACGTACAATACTTAAACCAAAATGAAATAACAATTAATATCCACTTAGCTTATAAATTCAATATGTAATCAAGAAACATTATTATTTTTCAACCTTACGTATTTTTAACAAACTTGAAAACCCAAAATCTGGTGAAACTTTAATTCCTTTTATACATTCTTACTCTCTGATGATTTAATTTGCCATAGAATCATTTTCAGTAGTTTGTGTGCTTTTCCTATACTGCTAATAATTAACCTTTCATTCCACTATATTTTTCTGTTAAATTGTTTAACATTCGCAACCTTGCAGTTCTTTCATCATTTTCTATTTCTCTTTCATTTATGGATATTACGTATCTCCATTGCGTCGAGATTAGGATACGCTATCTGTTCATTTCATGTTTAATCATTATCAACGAATTTTATCTTGAAGGAGAAAATGAACACTCTGTATATATTTGCATAAAATATTGTGATATAAAATATACTGTTCGAATAATACGAATAATATGCTCACGCGTCAGAATGTTAGAATAACGGGTATTTGAATAATAGATGTTCTACTGTAAACCTAATACACGTATACTCATAATTCAAGCGTTTATATGCATGTTTTAATATGCTAATATAAATGACATTCATTAGGTAAACGAGTATGATGTCAATGGTCAAATTTCTCACTTGCCACATTTAACGTATTCACGACATTATATTCGGATAGCTGTGTTATGCTTTATATTTAAAATTTGTTTACTGTGCAAGTTAACTTTATTGTTCATTTACTTTTTAAAACTGTTTTGCTTCATAGTAATTTTTTTATTAGATAAATACAAGATTTCTTTATTATTAATATACGCAGAGATATTATATTACATTGCTCTAAATATTATTTTCCTATTCTAAAAATTGTTACTTTTAATATCTTGATACTAAACCTACCAAAGCGCTCAAAATGACCGATCAGTCTTTTCTCAGAAAAATTGCTGTCCTTAGTCAATAACTCATGTACGACATATGTATACGTAGACTATATTGGATAATATTTGTTAATTATACGAATATGTAATTTGTACGTTACAGAAATGCTTTCATTGCTTTCCCCTGCATATTTCCAATCTTTCAGAAGAAAGAGTATAATTTACTGTGGTTTTAGCGAACATCGATGTATTCCAGGCGAACCGGAAAATCGTTCACCTGGAATACAGTGGTGCTCGCTAAGAGCACAGCAAATTAAACTCATACATGTCAACGAGCAAGATGAATGGGAGTACCATTCGCACCTTCAGAAAAAATCTTTAACAATAAATCAATTTACGATAAGATTGGAATTAAAGTAACGCAGTAATATGTTACGTTGTACGTTATAATCAATTTGTATCTTTACATGATTTACGGAAAATCTTTCGTCTACGGAGAATGTTACTACAAGTCATAATATTTATCAGTGGCGAAGTGCAATTACCGCCAAAGTGCTGTCCTCAAAAAATTAAATTTCTGAACTCTATCTTAAATTCTGCTTTACAGAAATTCACAATAATCTGCATTGCCAAAAAAAGGAGCGGTGTTAAGTGATTCCGTAAAAGCTCAATTAAAGTACATTGCACACAGAAAACTCTAAAATTATTCTAATTACTCTAATTAAAACTCTAAAAATTATATGATTCTTTTTTTCCATGCACACTTTTTCAAACACTGTACAATTTCAATAAATTTGAAACTGAACCAGCTCATTTAACCAATTAAGTGCGGAATGTAGTTTCAAAAATCCTCCACAGAGTGTGGAATTAAAATCAAGCAATGACGAGTATACACCTCGAACGCGGGGCAAATGCTCGTATTATAAATTTTACGCAGGACGGGGAACGATTACATTTTTATTTGACAAAAAGTTAACAATTAATTTATGGAAAGGTTATTGTTATTATAAATTACAAATTGTAAAAAAGTAATAAAATACATGAACAAGAAAAATTGAAAAAAGAAAATAATTTTTAAAATTCCATTTGATTTCAGTGTGATATTTTGGAACACGATATCACACAAAGTGGCACTCCTCAGATCATACACCAATATCTTGACTCTATACGGATTCCATTTTTTGAACGAAACGATACATCTTCTGTGGGAATTTGCTTTCGATGGAGCAGCCGGTATAAAATTGGGAAAATGTTTTGCGATAAGCCTTGTAAGCTTTGTGGATATAGATGATGGACCAATTTGAGAAATTTGTGTTTGCTGAATTGAACCACCCTTCTCCATATACAATACATAGCAGTTGTATCGATAATGTAATGAAAACATACCGCCAAATAATATTCTTATTACATTTTATCGAAATTTCGAGTTTGTATAATCAATGGCCATTTTTTATTTTACACGACAATATACACGTCAACCACACTGCAAGAAAGATTTGATCCGACGTGTATACACGTCAAACACGCTCAATTGGTCAATACCTTAGACCGGTAATAGAACCAACATAGAACGACTTGAAATCTGAACCTTATATCTACTAAGCCTGTAATCTGAACCTTACATAAACTAACCCCCAATCTATAATATGTAGAACATTCCTCAAGTAATTCGCGTCAGTCGAAGATTCAAAAACAGAGCGAAATAAACCTGAACTTTACATCTAGTAAACCTGAAATCTGAGCCTCACATACACTAAGCCTCGATCTATAATATCTAGAACATTTGTCGATTAATTCGCGTCAGAGGAAGAACCAAAAACAGAGCGAAATAAGCCTGAACCTTATATCTACTGAGCCTGAAATCTGAGCCTTACACTTACCAAGCGAAGTTGAATTATGCTCGTCTGTTATTTGAATAAATTTACAATAATAGTCTATAACGAGCAGGGAACCATACCAGTCCTTAATAAGGAAACCGATCCTATTATTGGAATATCCGACAACGTTTCATCCTTAAGGGTAAAGGACCTTTTCAAGTTTTACTATAATAACAAAGAAAACGAAGATAAATGTCAACAATTAAAATATATAGTAACGCTGGTGGTAAGCAGGTTAACAGTACAAAGTAATAATAAAAAATCTTACAGTTATCAAAAGAAAAATGTACGACTACACCACTAACTTGTATATGTAATGTAGGAACAAATCCTCTATAATCCAATTAAAACAGATTGGCCTTTCGATTAGAGGGCAACGGAGAAAACCGGGAGCAAAATTTACCGAACGCAACCATATCAATAGGGAAACGCAGCGTAAGACAATCCTTGCTTACACACACTAAGCCTCGACCTATAATATCTAGAACATTCGTCGAGTAATTCGCGTCAGTGGAAGAATCAAAAACAGAGCGACGCGCGTGTCATGCGTTCCTATTGCGAGCACAACACGTTACGGATACCGTTTCTCTGATACCGCATCGACATCCCGAACGTCGCAGGGCGCGTGTTAGCCCACATTTCCGGATGTCCCGTGTTTCCACAGACTGCACTCCCCCGCGTGCATTACCGTCGATACGCCTGCACGTTATAGGAGCCCTCGCCTAGTGGAAGACAAGGCGCATTCGTCATTGTTTTAGCCGCGGTGCCGAGATAGCGGCTCGCCCCGGTGCTGTCAGTCACCGCAATCCCCTAAAGGGACCGGCCCAGCAAGATACCCGTGAACGGAACCCCGGGTCTGATCGGCCGAGAGAAGGAGAATTGCTATGACCCCGCGGCTTTGTTCATTTTATTGTTGCCTATCGAACTGCTAAGGCCATTTGGCGGATTGTTCGCAAGACGGATGTAGGAACATAGGTTCCACAATACGGTAATATCTCCATTGGTGTCGCCTAGGTAAAAACCCAAATTTTCGATAAATCGAGGCGACGCCTTTTTCCAGAACAAAGGGGGCCGCGGACAAAAGAGACGGGTTAACACTAGGACTACCGACGTTAAATATTGGGTCTGGGGAAAAGTTCGTGGCGTTTCTCCCGATAGATGGTGTCAATTGCAAAGGACTCGGGAAACACAGGTCGTTCAGACTACCCGAAAAATGGCGAAATATTTTCGATGATAATGAGGCACATTTGGTTTAAATAAATTCATTTTCGAAGGCCGCGAACCTTATATATACCTTGTTCTGCCACACCTGTCAAATCAACGGATTTTTGATTATGGCTTTTATTGTAACTTTTGGCTTAGTTTATCTAAATGAAAGAATATAGTTGGATAAAAACAACGTTTAATAGGATGTTTCATTGATTACTAATAAAAAAAAAAACAAACAAAACCGTTCCTATTTGCATTTATAGCGTTGCAAATTTGATATGTATGAAATAATTATGAGGTACATATTTTACGAGTACATGTTATCCTGGATGAACATTTGCCACAAATATATTTGATGCATTCATTCCAGGTATAAATCGCTCTGTTTTTGTTGCACAGTCGAATTTGACAAGATTTACGTTTACAATGACTTTTTTTTGGAGTTTTCTGAAATAGAATCCATTGCTTTCGGTTCTTGTTGTTGTGAAGAAGCTTCTTTTCTGCAGCAACTGCATATAGACTAAGTTATGTGTACGTATCCATATAGTACATATCCATATAGTACATATAACGTAGTCTACATATAAACGGTTCTACTTGAATTATTATTATTGAATTATTGAATATCTTTACATAACTTTCGTACATACATCTCCGTATGTAATTATGTAATTGTATGAATTGTAATAAAATTTGTTAATTCTTACTATCTAATTGACATGTTTCGTGTTTTTAGATGTAATCTGTAATTTTAGATGTAATTTTAGATAATTAGATGTAATGAGTTTATGAATCTTTCAACATGCTCCGTGCCGGACAGATTTTTGAAGGCCGTTCAGGCCGGGTGGGGTGTATACGCCCCACACTTTTACGATTAAATTAATTTGTTCTTTACGTACGCCTTGCAATTTTTTAATAGTACAAAGCCATAATTAGCAAAAAAAGGGTATACATTTTAATATTCATTAGACAAGAAAGCAATAAATTTAATTTTTAAGAAATTATTTTAACAAACATATGGTCGAACCTTTACTGTAGCAGTCAAGTGGAAAACTCTTACATAACCATTTTAATAAAGTCTAAACGAATAAAAAATAAGGCGTTTTACTTTAAATATGTTGAATATTATTCTTTACAAATCTGCTTACAAATACAAAGGCATGTTGCGGTGAACTCTGTTAAAACGTGGCAAACGTAAATAGGAATTATCTAGAGAACCATCACAAAATGTTATAACTTTCATAATACAATTTTTTGCCGATTTCGAACCAAACTTTTTAACATTATTTTCATAATAAATTTTACAGCGTTTTCTTACATAATCGAGTGTTCTTCCTATTTTTTAAATTACACGTCGAATTCTTTTTGATACTATGGGCAAAGAATTATGTTAAGATGCCTCTATTTGACTTTACAAGAAATTTCTAAAAAATTCTTCGTTTTTCAATGAGAATTCCAAGCGGCCTAAATGGAAAGTTCAGCGGGTGTCGTATGCGACCCACGCGGCATGAAACGTATCAATGAATGCCTTCTAATATTCATATGCAAAAATTCACAAATATCTCATGAACGATTTAACTTCCACATAAGAGCCACGCGATGAGCGAGTATTAACGCGAACCGAGTTCTCAGTCACGAGCTCCAGAGTTTCTCCCCGGGAAATATTCGCTCGGGCACAGCCGATGATCCTGGGACGTGGATAAATGTTGGCCATAAAAACGTCTAGCAAAAAATACGTTTATCTTCGTACAAATTCAACAAATTTGTCAGACGCACTCGCGAGTTAGTCCCGCGCTTTTTTCCCCCCTAGTCGCGGCGCGTATTTCGACGAATTTGCATTCGGCCTTAAGAACGGGGCACGAAAATGGTGCAAATCGCGAGGGAGAACTGCCAGGGGCCGTTCGTTGACGATGATTGCACACAATGCGGCCGCGTAGGCACGGCAATCCCTCAACATGTCACTTACGTCCCCTTGTCGCGTTCCTTCCTTTTCCCTGGGCCAACCCTGTCCTCCACCCAACCCTTTCAGTCGACGACGACGACGACGACGACGACGGGCTCCTTTCATCCGGCAAGCCATTTCATTCGAGAAACTCAGCATCGTTGCTCGCGACGCGGACGAAATGTGACTTTCGGGCCTGAGTTGACCTAAGATCTTCCGGAAAGTTCGACAAAGTAGAAAGGTACTTACTGAGAGAAGATCGTGGGTGACGATAATCGTGCGAAGCTGCCCCCCAATTTTTAAGGGATGCATTTGCAAATGACGTATTGTATGATTTTCGATGAGAAATGTAGTTAGAATATCTAAGCGAATGAGTGTACGAGGAAACACTGAGGCCACGGAATACGGTTTTGGGGCAAAACTAACAGGGACATTGCTTTTGCTGATTGCTATTTGCTATTTTTCCAAGAATATGGGATTGTGATTTCTGGTGTTGGTGAAGTATGCATTGTTGGGTCATTTTGAAATTATAAGTTAAGGACACTTAACTTATCGATAGATTAATGATATGCAGTGGGGTGGGTGTGATTTAAATAACGTACAGACGTATTATGTTCGTGAGGATAAATTGAGAAGTTGTATTGAATATTGGGAAATATGAATTTTCTTAAAAATATCAAATTTTTTTTAATAAAGACCTGGTTTTATCCACTTCAATTTATAACGTACTGGTTTTTAAATTTCGTTTACATTATTCAAGGATCGCTAATGAGAACTGTTGCCTGCAGCTGTGACGTTGATTTATTCTAATTATTTCAAGCTGCTCATGATTGAACGCTAATTGTTATTACAATTGCATTTTTGATCATGTTATTAAGTTACTTTTTTCGAAAATATCATTGTAACATGATATACGGGTTTTTTTTAAAAAACTTCTTTTCAAATACTCAATATTCTTAGCTGAAAACTTCTATGCAATTTTACAGGTTTCTTAAATTAAATTTACCCTTTTGTATATGAAATTCGCCCTTTTGTAAAATAAGTATTTTTACATACATATTATATTTAAAGAAACAGCAAATAATTATAATTACCTAGAAAGAAATAAAAAATTATATTACAATTCATACATTCACATAATTAAATATGGAGACGAAGCTATGTGTGAAAACTGTGTGCAGATAATTCAGTAATTCAATAATAATAATATTTTAAACAGAACTCTTTATATACTAGTTTACGTGTACATATGTATGTGCACATAACCTAGCCTATAACGGTTCTCCTGCAGCAGCAGCTGTCAATTTAACATACATATTCAAATAATAATTAAACAATTCGTAAATATAACAGTTCTAACAGAGTTGTTAATTATATTTAATAAACTCTGTCGATTCAAAGGATCAGCTAACATATTTCTTGCATTAAACTCGATTTTGGGAAACACTTTTTCGATAGGGCACGGCAACGGAGAATATGGTAGTAAAAAAACTAGTGTGCCTTGACTGACCAACAACACCACGCACTTCGTGCGTCTTCTGGATACTTGCGTTGTTCAAAATCAACTTTATCGCGATTATCGTCTTCCAATTTCTGAAGTAATCTTCGAAGAATGTCGCAGAGTTTTTGATTTCTTACTATCTAATTAACATCATTTGATGTTTTTTAAAAATATAATATATAATATATATGTAAAAGTACTTGATTTGCAAAAGGGCGAGTTTCATTTGAAAAACCTGCAATGACGATACTCCACAATTTTTCAGTTCAGACGCGACGAAGGTTAACAGTAACCGAGCCCTGCGCGTTGTACAAAATACAACCATTCGCCCTGCAGCAGGAATAACTATTACCGCTCAAAATTTCAGTAATAAATTAACAATAATTAGGACAATAATTATCTAGGGGTACATTCGTTATTGATATTCACGCATATTTACCACCTGCGGCGTGTAAATGTTTAAACCCGTTTAGCTTTTACACGGGCGTAATACGAAGCAGCAGGGTTTATTAAAATTTATCGGCTACTTGCCTCTGCGACAGGTGCGTATACTAAAATATTAAAATTTATCGTCGGCTGCATCGAGCAGTTCCGGTATGGCCCGTACGTCATGGAATAATTATTGCAAGCCTTCGTTAATTAAAGAGAGGCGTAATCGTACGTTATCAAGAATAATGGCCGATTTAATCTCTTTACGCTAGGACGTATCCGGAACACTTCCGGCTGCCTGTAAATTTCTCGACGCCGCTGCACGTAATAACGCGGAAAAAGATGAGAATTTAATCGGCAAGCCATTGCCTCCTCTGAAACTTTCCCTAAAACGCGCATTAACCAACGGGAAGCCAGGGATTACGTGCATCGCTTTTCTGGTAAAACGCCCGGAGGAAAAAAAAATAGATGCGCGTAAGAGCGAACGCGAGCTTACACGAGTTAACGCGAGCGTTAAATACGGTTTAATCCTTAGCGCTTCGGAGACGATGAAACGTTTTAAACGCATGAGCATCTATGACATGCTATTAGTTAGGCCGAAAAGTAATGCGGAGATATTTTGTAAGAAACGACGATCATTTTTCTCACAATAAAACAAGATTTATTTAATACAAAACGACATATTACCCTATTCGAGCCACTATTTTGTTAAGGTAAAGGTACAGGTAGTTGGCACTTTTAGGAATTTATTGCCTCTTTGTTCGCATAGTTCTAAGTTCACTGTGGAAAATTTATCGTTAGTAGTCGCTGCATACACTATATTTCTGTTATATTACTTATTATATTATTGTATGTATAAGTATTCACTCTTGATGGCGGTTGTAAACCTTTTTTGTTTCTAAAAGTAAAATATGATTTAATAGTTGACACCCAGCGAAAACAAAAAGTTTAGTAGTCAACATTCTTCTGTTTCAGTAGTTGATATAGGGTGAAAAGCCAATGAATGAACTAGTCTTGTTAATGTAAATAACAGTAACTTGCGATACTTACATTTTAATCAAGTCCTGAGCGATTTTTATAAGAAAATACGTAAGAATCGTAAGAGTCGCTAACGGGTTCGATTAATCGGTTGGTATGATACTTTTCAATGGCGGACTATGCGCAATATTCTGTAATTAAGCCACTAAAGAGTGACATTATACATTAGACTAATAAGGTTTGATGTATTTCAGCTTGTGGTTTTCTTTTCTATTTACTTTTTTTGAAAAAGTGTCAAGCACTGGTGCTTTTACTTTAGATTGTCCCAAAAATGTCCTTCGCTATTTGCACGCAGGTGGTTTATCTGACAATGAATATACAAACATGAAATCTAATGTACCAAATGTGTATTCTTTATCTTCAGTCGTTCTCTGGCTATATACATATTTCAATAAAATAATATAATACAAAAATTTGTGTGCAATTGTTGTTTTCTTATATTATAAAACGAAAGAAATATGTATATTATTCCGCAAACAGCTTTGTAGTTTATAGTAGTAAACGCATAAGAACATTAAACATTAAAGAAGGTTGTCTAAGTAGATGTTGAATTGTAATGTTTCTATGTCGTTTTATTGTGTCATATTAACTCAATGCACATAATCGTTGATGAGATTTAATTATTTGATAAATTCAGAAATCTATAATTTATCTTCTTATCTTCATCTTTTTAAAGTACTACTCACATTTTGAAAGTTGTCCTTCAAATTTGTACTCGAGTTTCCATTTAATCGCAAAAACAAAATGCACGCCATGCAGAGAATTGAGAAGAATTGCATTAAGGCATATGATCAACGGGCCAATCTCGCCCTTTTTGGATAAAAAATAAAAACACCAATAAATCAGAATCGTGCTGCGAATTATTTTGTGCTTTGCCTCGCTATACCCCAATAGCTTGGCTGTAATATGTGGATCGTCTTTATTTATGTGCGTATTAGATTAAAAAAGAACTGGCAAATGTCTGTAGCAGGTGCGAGAAAAATCTCGACTAATAGGGTTAATGGCGTAATTCTACACAGACGCGCCTTAATATTGCGGAAAATTAAATCGCGCATCTTGTCCAGAGCCAGTATGAAACGAGCACCGGCGGAATGAATTAACCCACCATAAACTAAATTGCATTTAGATTATAAACGCCCGCTTTCATACTTTAATCTCGGGTTTCGCGTAATCTTATATTATAAATAGAAAAAAATAAATATACGCCTCAGTAATTTATTTTGTAATCATAAGGTAGGTCTCGGATTGATAATAATCTGCGAATATCTCGCAGAATGAATATCGATTTCTATCAAAACGAGTAAATTCCATTTCACATGAATGTTGAAGGAACTAATTTCTCCTGGATGAGGCGAACTTCCTTTGCTAATTACATTATTTAGTTTTCGTAAAGTTCTCTTTTCTAAATCTAATCACAAAAGCAATAATTTGGAAAATAGAATCTACACGAAATTTCACATAGGTATAAGAGCTACTAATGTACTTTGCCGAACGTGTTTCTTGCATGGTGCAAAAAAATTGACTCTCAATTGCAAGCAACCGCTACGATAGCAGCCCATGATTAATTTAAAACTAAGTTTCATTCCTTTTATGTACATTCTACACTGTACAATACGGCTGGCGCATAGCCAGAGCCAATTCAAATTATTTTCTTACTAGGATGCTTGTTTTGTATGTTTCTTGAATTTTACATAAAAATACTGACTTAGTAATTCCAAAGTGGATACAAAATTAAACAGAACATGTTTTAAAGATTATTTTTGCACTTTCTCGGATGGTTCTTGTACAACCACAAGCATCCTTCAATAAAATTGACTCTCGACGGTGTGTTCGGATATTCCAAGTAGCTGAAATTAATTAAAAATTAATGCCCTGTTTTTTTTTTATAACAATTTTGCAACACCCAGAACGGTTAATAATAAGACAAATTCAAGAAAAAATTAATTTTTCGTCTATGTATTTTTTGCCGTACATTCATAGATTTCTTGCAAAATTACATTTCTTGATAGACGATTACAATTACTTTAATTTTCTTTCAATATACTTATTGCATACCCAATGCGTATACTGACTTTTTCACCACAAAAAAAATAAAGATAAACTTCATATTCGTATTACTTAAAGTCTATTTTATTTGTAAAGTTTGCAAACTGTAATCTACAAAATTTATAAGAACATTTATTTATGGATTTACGTTTCAAAAGGTCCCAAATTGAGTCGCGCCTTTGATGCGAGTAAATAATATATATATATTCTTTACTACAAGCGTGTAACTGATATCAAAGTTTGAGTCAATCGAAGTTAAATCGACTTCCATATAAGTTTCTGAAAAGGAAATACGTCTTTAAATATATGCGAGCAGATTGGTAAAAATAACGTATTTACGTGTGTATTGACTCGACAACTGTGACGACTCGAAGAGTTTTTAGTTTTCAAATGGAAAGTAACGTGCCACCGTATTTTTTATTTAGGACAATTTATATTAACGTTCTGCGTGCATTATATTATTTTTTATTGCTATTTTGAATAGCAGTTAATTAAGGGTTTTTAAATCTTTTGTTAAACTATATCGCTGAATGTAAAACACGTACATCACCTAGAAAATGATTGTTTAATAATAAATGGAATATCATCATACACGTATACACGTATATGTAATATATTATATATCAGTATTATTTGACTTTGCACTATAGATTCGGTAAAGTGAACCTAGATTTTTAATGATTCTATGAGTATAGATTCTATACTATTTTGTATGCACACTGAACATTTTTTATACTTTTATAGTTTCACCAAACTACAATTTTAATCTTATGGTAATCTAACTATAAAAAAAAGACAATATTATTTCGCGTACCGTTTTTCGAGTGGTCTGGCACTTTAGTATGACCCAAAAATCTGAAAAATAATAAATAATTTGAGTACAAAAAGCAAACATGTAAAATAATTTAATAAAAGACGAAATATCATCAAATATATTAAATTGTAAATATCAATATATAAAACCGTCAAACAAAAGATCCGGGGTTCGAGACCCGATCCGATTCTCCAATGGTCCGATTTTTTTCTACGCCTCTTTCTTAAATACAACTTTTCTCCCCTTTGATTCTTAAATTTCCCTAACATTAATTCTATATATTTATTACCACCTTTAAGTATTTAAGCCACACAGTCGTTGTAAAAATTATTTCCCACGCGAGAATGTCCATCTCTCCGACAGAACTTTAACTCCAGGAAATCAGAGAGAGTATTAGGATAAGTGTACGGATATGCTCGCTATGATCATTATCATGTGCTATTAGAAACTATCAAGCAAGTGAGGTTAGAAGTAAGACACTGATGACGGTTTATAGATAAAACTGCTTTATTTTGCATCGCAGTTCGTAGCAACAACTCACATACATACATATGCACAACACACACACACACACACACACACACACACACACACACACACACACACACACACACACACACACACACACACACACACACACACACACACACACACACACACACACACACACACACACCACGCGTAGAACCTAAAAAAGAGATAAGAACAGTAAAGGAGAGAAGGAGAAAAGAAAAGAACAAGGGGAGAACATAATAAATTGATCCATTTAGTCGTTTACACACTCCAAGCAGAAGGGTAGGATATACGAGCAATATCGAAAAAGCGACTAATCGCAGATTCTCATTCTCACTCATTCGAAAATTCCAGTATTATCTTAGCGTAGTACAAACAGCGATACTAACTCAAAGTCTAATGTAAAAGAAAGGGCGTAAGAGCGGCGACCAGTTCCATGGTGATAAAAAAGCATGGGTATTTAATCGGCGGTGTGTGTCCCGTTAATTATTGCCCCCGATAATGAGGAGTAATTCGGCGATAACTCGCGCGTAAGCTGATATTCCCTGTAATTGCAGGACAACCCGTAATCGCGTATTATCTAAAATGCTGCGCCACCGGAATTTTCATGCAGCCCTGCCCCGATTGGCCCGATCTGATGCGGAGAACGGTGCATTAGCAAATTGGCGGTTGAATAATTAAATAATGCGGCGATAATTTCAGTACGGAATTGCCGTTTTGAAAATCAGCCCCCCCCCCCTCCACCTCCTCCTCCTCCTCCTCCTCCTCTGGCCAAGGGCGTGAGCCCAATTACTAGGATGGCTTCGGATCGATGGTACATGTATGCGATTTATTCTTTCCAGGGGACTGCTTACAGGAAAGATACGGGATATGCGCCCCGGCGATTTATTTTCACTTCTCTAGACGCTGTAGACTTGAATAATGTTTATCCACGAGGGTTAATGGTCTTGAATGGAGCAGGCAACAAATTTTCTAGAAAAGAAGAATCCTTTATTTGCAATGTTTCGCTCTTATGTTAGAGGATCTTTACAAGTGTACTAGGCTAGAAAGAAACATGTATGAAGAACATATAATAATGAAGAAACAGTAGCGGCGAGGTAGTGTGCAAAACTCATATACTATGAGATAGCTGGATGTCAGATAGCTGGACTGAGAAAATGTCAAAATTATATTTTATTGAATATAATATTTCATTACTTGTTGATATTAGTATGGGATTATAGTGCAAGGAATAATAATGATATGTACTGTCTGCATTGTATCAACGTTGTAAGGATAAAATTAGTTTGTTACAGTATAGTTACAAGTTTTTGCCTAGAAAATCATTCATCTTGATTAATATATGTCATTATTCAAACAGAGACATAACGAACGGATAATCTTAGTAACTGATATTCGAAACAATTCAAAAACCAAATGGATAAATTTCAGCAAACAGAAATGATACGGACGGCACGATTGCTGACGAAGCAAGTATACGAAAATTCACGAAACTGAATTATAAGCTGTTTAATTGGAAAGTAGCCTGAGTACATTTGTCAATTATATATCATTAACAGTAGTAACGGGTGCAACATTAAATTAGTTGTCTTAGGCAACATTTTGTAATTAAGTATATTTGGACAATACTATTATTTTAAACATAAATTTTTACAGTACTTTAATAGTGGTCTAAGTCCAAGCCATTATTAATAATACCCGATAATGCGGATTTATTGCATTACGATATATACTCCAGAAGCACCAAGACTTCTTCAAATTTCTCCCACATACACCAAATATACAGCAGATGAGCAGTAAATTTTTATGTAATTTATATAATCAGATTTCCTGAACTGCATAAATTGTGTTTTTGAAGCGTAGTGAAGAAATATCGTAGAAATTGAGTATTGCTTTTTCAATTTAAAGCATCTTAAATTATGTCCAATAGTTAGTATCTACAATTATGTCGATTTTTCAAAATCTATAACAAATCTAATTGTTAATTTTGAAAGTGGCTTAACTCCAGTTTTGGCGAGGAAACACATATTATCCACTTAATAGTTGCTATTATTTTAATAAGCATTGTAAATTTCACTTTCCTAGATGCACTTAAGTAGTGTAACACATCAGTATCCTATACGTATATTTATAATTTCATCGAAACGCAAACTCTTAAATATCTCGATTTGAATATAAATGGACTTAGATCACTTTCAAAATAAACGGTTGATATCCTGTTGAGTGAACATGCAAATATCGCAGTCACTTGGTATATCGTAGTTAGACCACTTTGATCCTAGTCCACTAAGTTATTTTGAACGAATCGCGGATTAAATTCTTCCGTACAAAAACAATGTGCTTTCAGAATTCAATCTGTTTTTCAATCCACCGAGTAGGAATATAAATAGCTTTATTCGAGTTATCCCTACGTAACTGAGATACGTATTTGAGTAGAAACGGACGTGAAGTGTCAGACGAGCGCCCCCAGCGATCGGCAACCGGAAACGACGTGACGTACCAAGGCGAACGAGGAAACCGGCGCCAGGATTCAGAACCTACAGTTGTCTGAACGAGACCTAAAGTTCAGTGCCCGGGGTTCCATCTATTATATCCATTCAAACTTTATGAGGAATGCATGTTGGATTTCGATAATTTAATTACCGTCAACGAAATTTTTTCTGTATAATTAAAAGATGTCCACATACAAAAATGAAATATGTACAGATTTTTCAAATTAATTTTGCCCTTTTGCAAAACGAGTACTTTCATATATCTATTATATGTAAGAAATATCAATTAGTGTTAATTGCATATTGAGAAATCAAAGGTTTTATTATGATTCATACAATTAGATACGGATACATTTATTCATATAATTACATATGGAGATGAAGGTATGTATGAAGACTGTGTGCAGATAATTCTGTAATTCAATAATAATAATAATAATTGAAAGAGCACCGTTTACAGATTACATGGATTACACACATGCGTACATATGTGTATAGTACATATAACATAGTTTAAAACTGTTCTCCATGAATTATTATTATTATAAAATTACTGAATTATCTGCATCGTTTTCATACATATCCTCATCTCCATATGTAATTATGTAATTGTATGGATTGTAATACAATTTTTTATTTCTTGCTATGTAATTAACACTATTTGATGCTTTTAAATATAATATATATGAAAGAATATTCGATTTGCAAAAGGGTGAATTTAATTTGAACATCCTGTACCGATCTAAGTGTACAATAGCAAAGGAAAATAACATGTTTCAAATGAAAGCTTTAGAAAGATAGATGTATTATAAATTGAGAAGGCCTACAGGCGACTAATAATTGTATGTATTAAATGGTTAAAAATTTAATAATGCAAAAAAACTGGGAATAAAAATGACGCTAAATGAATAGTGTTCATTCGAGAGATCGATTAATTAAGGTGCTTGTTTAAATCTGTAATAATACTGTCAAAGGTATTTTTAACTTGGATGAAACACATAATGGAAATTACATTGTGGCGGCGGTACCTTTTTCAATCAAGCTCCGTTCTTTTGATAGTTTTATAAAAAATCTTTGTATGTTAACACTTAGCTAACGAATGTCGCCATACATGTGACATTATAAATATTCAAAGAAAATCAAATGCCACCACATTCGAGACATCATAAATATTCTAAGAAAATCGAATACAGCCATATTCGCGACATTATAAATATTCCAAGAAAATCGAAAACAGCCATATTCGCGACACTATAAATGTTCCAATAAAATCGAATGTTGCCATATTCGTGACATAATCACTATTACAAGAAAATTGAACGTTGCCATACAAGCAGCATGAAGGTGATATGTGAAGAAATCTGTTAGGTTCGGCGGTCGTTGCACAGGCTGATACTAAGCGCGATCGGCAATTGTTTATGACGTCATGCACTAGTCTCGATGCGCTCAGGAGCATTCCTCGCCAGCATTCAAAGAAAACACGCCGATTTGTATACAATATACAATACAACATATACAAATTGTATACATTTATAAGTTTATAAATCTATACATTACATACATACATCTGTTCGTTTATTACAACCTCCATCATTTTTTTGTAATTTTGAATTCAGTACCTTTTTGTATGGATATATCTGCTCATATACCACCTATTATTACTGACAATTTCTATAAACTCCAATAAAGGCGATACTAATCGTACACCTTTTCTCGCTTTAGTAATAATGTAATGAATTTGTTAAAATTCCATCCATCTAATGGTCATTGTTCTAGAAAAATCCGTCCGTTTGTTAAGGATTAATATTCTTTGGCGTTTAATCCTAAGAACGCTGCATGATTATTAAAACTGTCGTTAACTACATTTCTTTGGAAAAATACGACTGGCTGGAGGGCATGTAAATGAAAGCAAGGTAACAGGCACGGACGTTTTTCCGTTCTTAATTCCCTGACCAAACACACGACACATGATCAACATAGTCGATCAATCCTGTCGCGGGGAAGATACTCTGTGCTAAATTAAAGAAAAACAATAGTCTTGGCGCGCTTACTTGCCCAGCAGCGTTTTGCCCCGCGTTGCGGAGATCCACGCCAAAATGTCTATATTACTCTTACTAATCGCAAGGAGGATAGGAACAATACGCTGTATTATTCGACCAAGAATACACTCGGACAATGAACGAACAATGATTTGTACATAAAAAGCGTACACAAAACTAGAAGTATAAAAGTCATGGCTATGAAGAAGGGACTAACGATTTTTTAATAATTAAGTAATTCTTTTAAATATAAAAGTTCCAAAGATCGTTGGTTCTAAATCGTCCTATTTACGTACCGCTTCATTCATGATTTCTTTTATAGCGAAGTAATAATAAATGTTTCCAGCACATTTTGCTTTTAATCGCTGTTTATTATTACTAATCTCTGTATCCTCATATCATTTTTCTTTGAAATAGATTTTTGTTCAAAAGGGAAGAAAAAAGAGCGCGTGTAAATAAAACTCGTGAGATTCACGATGCCAGAATACTGTTTTCATCGTACATTACTGAAAGTGAATTGCGACCTTTTGAATCAACTCTGTCCCCCAAAAGTTACACTATTTCGTGTAAAAAGCACAGAGTGCATTGGCTTTGTAGGGATTACTTCGCATAAAAAAAAAAAAAAACGGGTAAAAATGGCAGCATTGCAACTGCTCTTTTCTCGTACAGCTGAGTACACGAATTAAAGTAAGAAACCTGAAAGGGATATAAGAAATATCTTCTTCATGAACGATGTAATGCAGAAAATCATAACTAGTCCAAGTGATATTTGGCTGGTTAGCGTATGGAATTACAATTTTGGGTCAGGAATTTTGCACCGGAAACAGTTCAAAGTACTTGAAAGCGGTCTTGCTCTAATTTTGGGTGCGCAACTTCGAATTTACGACATTTTGACGGTTCACGAGGCGCTTAATTAATTACGAGTCTGTAGTCATGTGACAAGCATTATAAGCTTTGAGCCTTACGTCTTACAACTTTCAGGCACATGCAAAATTAAGTTTCCATGAAAGCACGACCCATTTTCTTCATAACGATTCTCCAACCTCGAAAGAATGTTTGGTGTGCATTGAAGGAAGCGAGTAGTTAAAAAAAACTTTTGACAATAAATGTTAACAAAACGCTTTAACTTCTTCGTGAAGAAGAGAATTCGAGATTTCTCAAGAATACGAGAATCACAATCTAATAACAAGGTGGTATAAGGAGTTTGCAATAAACGATGTTAATCTTTTCCCGTCTCAGTACATGCGATTTGTTCTTTGAAATCTTAATTCTGAACAAATTTGATATAATATGTAATTTTGAATAAATTTGTAATTTAGTTACTTTTTAAATATATTCGTGCATCTTAATCGGACACAATAAATATATCAATAATATTGTACCAATACAAGATACTCTAAACGTTATTCAGGTACAATAAGAAGACAAATGAATCTTGAGTTTTTATTAACTGTTTTTTTTATGTTGAATTATCATTGGAAAAAAATACCTTTTCTATTGAACAAGATACTATAAACGCATTATAATTTAAGTGCTAAAAAATTGCTTTATCATAGTTTCTTATTCCTTATTTTATATTACTTTAGTTTATCACAGATGAATGTACGTCCGCGGTTATATATATTTTTATACAGCCAGTATTAATTTCTGAGGCACTGTTTATACATATTAAATAGACAAAAAATATATACAAAAATAGATTTACTTCCTCGCTCTGAAACACATCACGAACTATTTTATATCAACAATACAATAACAAAGAATAAGTATGTATAATGTATATCTATTCATTTCGTTATCTTCATTATTTATTTCGTATATCTAATTATATAATCATGCATTATGTATTTAACAAATTGAAAGCGTTTTTAATCGAAAAAATGTACAATTCAAACATTTATAATAAACTTCAATTTGTTTTGGACACGTAAATAGTTTTTAGGGAGTTATATTTATAATACAATGCATATTAAGCGATATCAATGCGAACATTACTTGGTTTAAAAAAGTCACAAGATACTACATTAATTACATTAATAAATATAAACTATTATAAGTAAAAATAAAACGGTTGAAAATAATTAACGGTACTACTCATAACAACAAATGAGAAGACCTTGACTTAAACTATACCTGCCGTTTGTTTAAAATAAAGTGAAAAGTATTCTACAAATATCGAGTACTAAACTTATTTAGTAGTATTTTCATACTAATTTTTATACTAAATTTTAAAGGATTAACAAGAGATGGCGCAATGAGCACCTAAGCGCATGGGCCGACACTGAAACCATCTTGATGTGAAAACCCTGTCATTAGGCTTTCAGAGTCAGTACATTTCATTTAGCCCAAGTGCAAACAACATATTTTTTTAGTGCATTCAATATGTCGAGTTTAATACCAACGCAACGCAATTTGCGAAAAGCCTTGCTTTTTCTATTCATTTAATGAAATCGGCCGCTGAAAGATTTCGTTTGCTATCCGAAGTTTATGAGGATCCATCAATTTCAACTTGCGAGTATTAATTTGGACGATTCAAAACTTGAAAATTTAATTTGGAAGACAGGAAATGCCCTGGTTGACCAAAAAATGTTGAAGACAAAAAATCGAAGGCATTGCTGGACAAAGATCAATGTCAAACACTTGAAGAACTGGCAGAAGCATTACATGTAACCGAAATCGCCCTCTCTACATATTTTAAGTCGATGCGAATGCTCTAAAAGCAAGAAAGTTCGGTGCATATCCTTTAAAATTAAGTTTACTACTTAATAACAAACTAGATTTTCTTTGAAAGCTTCTACGTTCAGCGCTTTATCTACGAGCCCTTTAATATCTCAAATGTCGTCTTCTGGAGATTCTCCGTGAACAAAAAAATTCTCCTTGCCACGTACAGTATTATGCTTATTACAGATTACCAAACAAATACCATCAGTTAAGACAAATAAAACATATTCTCCAGAAGTAAACAGATTACCTTTATTAGTTTCAACGGACGTATAAGGTGCATTACAAGCAAATAATAAATCTATCCCAATTTCTTAATATGCAATGATAAAAAAATCCAAATGGACATACTTCGTTATTCAACTGCAATCTTGATCTTACGAGCATAAAATGTAGACAGAACTACGTATTTCTCGTTGAACTTACAATTCGCCAGACTCTTATAATAATGTAACACCTATAACTTAAAAAATTCCAGTAACATATAATTTGCCACATTTACCACTCAAACTATTATCCTCCTAGCATAAGAATCCACGTACTTCAGGAACTACAACGAGAATAACAGCCTACCCTAATTCCATCATCTTCCACCATGGCACATGTAAACCGATGCTTTTCAAGAATACCCATCGTCTAACCCTAAAATTGTTTAGCTTATCGTCTACATTATTCGCGTCAATTAGAGGGGCGCGGATAGGAACAGTTCTTTCTTTTCCACGTTATTACGACGTAAATTTCTGGCCTCCCTCGAATGTAATCAAGATTTGTCTGCTGCGGAGGACTGAGGGTGGAGGAGGGGGTGAGGGAGGGGTGAGAAGTCCCATCCAGGTCGTTTCCGTAGAAATTCAAAGAATTTCCAATGCGGCCAAGACCGAGCCGCGGGCCTCGGACGACAAGGGTGGGCCACCGTGCGAAATTTGCAAGCAAATTGCCAATTCTCAGGCGGCGCATGGACACGTCCTGCACATACGTATGTCTACGTAGCCACAGGTACGTAGTCACCTGCACCTGGATGCCCAGGGGCTATATCCTGGCGGTCCAGAGACCGAAACTCGTTCTGCGAATTGGCGACCGAGAATGTCCATCCAGCGTCGAGCGCTTGAGAAATTTTCGGCTCTCTGGGCCCTCGGATCCAAAACACGGGGAACGCTTGCTTTTCTGTTTGTATCTCCAGAATGCATGCCGCGTTGCCGCTCTAAGTATTCTGTAAGAGTAAGGGTCTGAGGCGCCGAGTGTAAGATAGAAATAATCCATCTTAACCCTTTCTGCCATGGAGTCCTTATATGAGGATATATTAAATAAATGCTTGGTATGTCTAAATTCGATCAATTTTACCGTTTTTAGAGGTTCATTTTGTATTATCACAAGCATAGATTTTATTTGAGAACAGTGTCGACTTCTTCTGCCAATTTGTGTTTTCGCAAAAGGAAACTAAATACGCACATTTAAGGGGACTCTTTGCAGTCATCTTTGTACCTCCCGTGAACCGTGAATAAAATTAAACAACTAACGCCTAAGAAAGATATATGTTGGAGGGAAAAAAGGATGCGCTTATATGCATGAATTAATAATAATATTAAAATCTTATGAAATACTTTAAATTTTCAAATTTTATTGCACACAATTGAACATACGTCTTTACTTGGAAGCGTGTTACACTCGTTTTAGAGATTCCCTTGCTCTATTTTATACGCTTGAAAAATCATCATTTAATTTCAAAGTACTCGTTAGCAAAGCCATGATTTTTTTTCGGGGGAAAATAATTCCTGACCGAAAGAATGAATACATTGCATGCGGGAAACGTATTTTTACGTTTTTCGCAGTCAGTCACTGCAACGCGGGTTACGCAAAAGTACATTTTAGTAGATTTGTGCCGGAGGGCGGGTATCGTATAAATACCTTGGACATCGTATGTATGGTGTTTCCGTTGCTAGGCAACGGTTTGCATTGTTTCTTTCTAGAAGTTTAGTTTTTCGAATTACTTAGGTTAATAGCTTCTAAACGCACAAGTAGTTAAGCGTAAAATAAAAAAGAGTTTTGTTGAGAAAGACGGAGTAGTTTTCGATTTATTGCAATTTTACCAAATAACCAAACTCCCGTGAAATTTATTCAAAAACGCCCACTAGACGCGTAAGTCCGCAGCGAAATGTATCCGCACGCAATGTGTTGAGAAAGTCTTAAAGGAGGACAGCCGCGTCGTCCATCGCAAGAAAATGTATACAAAGCGCATAGGGGAATTTTAAGTGTCCTGGGCCCTCAAATGTACGAAAATGTGTATTGTGTATCTAAAAGGAAAAATGCGTGACTGGGATATTGTCTAGGGCACTACGAGAAAAGTCGAATTTGGCAGTTCAATTTGAAGAATGGGTAGGAAGAGTCAAGTTTAACCCTTTGCACTCCGAGTGTTTTTTTTACTCAAGAGTGCAGCAACTCCGTCACATTTTTGTACCTCTTCGCATTACATGAAGTTTGCTGAAACTTCAACACTCTCTGTAATATCTTGCCAATTGTCATCATCTTCATCTATTTCTTCAGAGTAACTAACAATGTCATCAGTATCACTCTCAATAACACATACTTTCAGTTTTTTTTTGTACTATTACATCGCTATCATCGCTGGTATCAGTATTAGTATATTCACTTTGTTGGGCATTATTTTCAACTAAATTGTCTACAAAAAATTCAATATCAATTTCATTTTCACTTTTGTTTTCACTGATCTCAAAACGTTCCCAATAATCTGCATATTCCATGCTTTCTCAAGGGTAAATCTATCTAATATAAAATAAAATTTTAAATTCATTAAGAAATAATGCACAGCAACTTTGAACACAGAATCTGCTAGTCATTGAACGCAAACTACACTGGTTTTTCTAACTGCACTGACAGCAACTGGCGCAATAGCGGCGCCGACGGAGTTAGCGCAATGAGAGCATATGGCGCAATAGCGGTGCCTACGGAGTGGAAATGGTTAAGCAGCCGTAGAAGAAATACGTTTATATTACGAAAAATCTGATGTTTTTCCCTAATCGCTCCTCTAAGCTACTACCTTATGTTTTATATTTCCCACATTTTGCAATTCTGTTTACCTATTTAATCGAAGGACTGTGGATGGGCGGTTTTATTTTTTATTAATCAACGCAGGTCAGGAAGTGCTGAATTGGAAGAATCCTGTTTATCTCAAATGTGAAATAGATTATCCCTCCAAAGCTTTGCGTTTTCCGCGATGCCGGAGGGTTTCTCAGGATGCAGCACCACTTTCGTCCACTTACACTCTCTATTTCCCTTTCAGAGTATGCACTACAATTTAGCACTTATTCTCTTACTTTCACCATGGATCCTGCTTCTTTTGGTGCCCAAAAAGGGGGGGGCACTGCATATAATACTACATATAACTGAGACCTAACGTATGTATTATAACATAAAAATAACATAAGAATATGAATCTTGAGTAACGTGTTTACTATTAAGTTTAATAACAATATTAAAGCAGTCATCTGTACGACCTGTCCCTCGCGTTTAGGTTTCTGCAACACATTGTACTCGACTCTCTCGTTGTCCAATTTTTTGTTTCAAAGAAACCTGCTCCTGTTTTGGAACAGTTTTACACTTCATTCGACACTTGTTTAATCCTTCAGTCTAGAAAATGATTTCAGTGATAGATAAAGTTTTAAGCCACTTTTTATTAGCAAATAAACATCAGAGTCGCTTAAAAATGGTATAAAAAATCCATAAAGCCTTCGTTCTACAAACTGTGTGATTATACTGTCACACTAATACGGTCTTTAACTAATACACATGAAGACAGGTTGTATAAAAAACGTGTTTGTTGTATAATAAATTATGAATGATATTTACTGTTACCATATGGTTATTCTCGTCTTTGGGGTGTTAAGTAGACGGTATTTTACGTCTTTTCAGAGTTCAAAAGCAGATAAAGTGTAACAGCATATTTATTTTGTTTACGTATTATTTTACGTTCTTAAAAGATATTATCTTTATTTCTACAGGAATTCTGTGTACTTCTATGTCACAGAAGAGAGATCTATAATATGCAGAATCGGAAGATTTTTATTCTGTCTAATTATATTTGGCTAAGCATGCCATTTTATTTCTCTATTTATGAAATACATCCAGGAAGATTCGAAGAAGAGAAACATTCTATTGTTCGTCGGCGTTCAGCAACTGCTGAATTTGGTACCAAAGCCTTTGTGCTATGCCTGATATACATTTATGAGGAATATTGATCTATTTCTATACGTATGTGTATCAAATATCTGCTGTATCGCAGATCTTCAGAAAGAAGCTAGGTTTTGTTGCTTTACGTGGTGCGGGAACTATCGAATTTGATAGGGTTAAATTTTTGCTCGATTTGATTCTGCCTCCATGAAACGCATGTACTGTATCACTCCTACATATAGTAAGGTGAAAGCACCAGTAGTAGACATTGTACGAGTACTTAACACTTTTTCAAGGGAAAAAAAAAATATATATAAGGAAACCACAAGCTGGAATACATAAAACCTTATTAGTCTGTATAGTGTCGCTCTTGGGCTGCTTAATTGCGAAATACTGCGCATAGTCCGCCATTGAGAAGCTTTATGGCAACCAGTTAATCAAACCCGTGCGCAATTCTTACGTTTTTTGCGTATTTTCTTATATAAATCGGTAAGGACTTGGTTACTGCAAGTTTGTATTATGTACATTACTAAACCACTTCATCGATTGGTTTTTTTCCCTCTGTTAACTATCGAAACAAAAGGATGTCAACTACTAAACTTTTAGTTTTCACTGGGTGTCAACTAGTGAATTAAATTTTACATTTAGAAAAAAAAAGTTTGTTACGACCGCCATCAGGAATGTATACTTGTTGTAATATAATAGAAAAGTAGTTTGTGCAGCGACTACTAATCGTACATTTCCCATAAAGTGAACTTAACCTGAGCTATGTGAAGGAATGGATAAAAAATTCCTGAAAGTGTAAACTACTGGTACCTTTACCTTATATAATATCTATTGTATATGGATATTATAAAAGGCCAGTAATTTCTGTTTTACAAAGCATAGAAACCATACAAAATAGAAGCGAACGACTTTGGATGCGTTTGGTATAATTTCTTTCAATCACAACGTTGACTGATCTATATACAACATATCGTGTAGTATTTCAGACTAATTATTTCGAAACGTTTAATTCAATTGCATTATAAACTTCAGGCTTATCAAATTTGGAATCAAATATTATCGATTTAATTTGACTTTACGGCCATGATATATAATAGCTTACTTATAGAAACGTTGTTATTATCTTCTTTTAGCAACGACGCAAATCATACGTAGGAGGACAAATTGTATTGGGCTCTATTTAGTATTTAGACTTGTGTTTTGGGTACATAAATATACCAATAAAACTGATGTTAATTACTTTGTTATAAAAGCGTCCTGTTATAACATAAACGGATTTATACAAGTATTCTTTACGAGAAGAATTTTCTATCACACATTTAATTATTCTATGTTTCCTGAGACGATTAAAGACAGTATCTCTAAATTGTATTATATAATAATAAAGCTCTTTTTAAACGCCCTAGGACGTCTCTATACACCTTCAAGAATTTTCTATTAACCCCAGGTAAAATCCTCCTTCGCTTCGACGCCATTCTCATCCTTTTAAGGAGCCGTGAATGCCTAGAGCTTGGCAAAGCGAAGGCATATTAAGCTTTTCGAAGGTGACAAAAGAAGAGATTACGTGATATAGAACATTCCAGTTTGCTGCTATCTACCTTAAGTACAATATTGATTAACGTAATAATAGAAGAGAGTTAAAAGCATTTCTTCTCGGGGTAGTCTTTAGAAAGCCTGAAGAAAGTAAAGGTTATGTATAGACTGCGACTATAATTTCCAACATTTATTTTTCTACTTATTATACATATTAGGAACCACTTAAAACCATTTGTACGATATTTTATTAATCTTCAGTAGCCGCCATGAATCTTTCATATAATTTCTCCGAACCTTTTTCTATCAAATATTTCCTAAAGATAGCGGACAAGTGGAAAGCCTTACTGTATACATATAAAGGTTAGGAGTAATGAATGGCAAAATAAAAAAAAAAAAGATAAACGATTAATGAAAATTACTTTAGTTATTTATTAAGACAACAATGAATGATTACAACAGATCACCAGTTATTGCAGAATGCAGCATTAATTTAAACCATAAATTTGACTTTAATTCGACATGAAAATTAATTATTAATAAAAGATTATATAGGGTGTAGTATTATATTAAACTTAATCAGCAAATCATTAATCCAGAAACAAACATAACTTACATGGGTACCATTTATCACTCGTTAACTAATATCTTTAGACGAGAAAACAAATAAGATTATGCTATTTCAAAAATTTTTGAAATTTTATTGCCTGAAACATAGTCAAATAACTGAAATAGGCCCCTACTAATTGTTCAGTATCGAATTTTTCAGACTTCTAAATATGGTTTTATGGGAGATAGGTTTATACACTACAAAAGGATAATTGCAAAACAAAAATCTGTTGAAAAATTACAATAGATTCACCAAAAGCACGGAAAAATAGTAAGGAGCAATAATATAATATTATTTATATTACATTTTTTTTGTTACCTCTTTAATATGAAACATTTTTTTAAAATTTTTAATACGAATATAATAACCACCTCCCACAAGACGACAATAGAATACAAAATGTAACAACCACGTCACATGTTTTAATTAAATTTTCAATAAGGGTCTAAATTTAGTTCAGCTCAATGGCGATCTGTAATGTTTCCTGTAACTTCATAAGGGTCTGACTTGCATATTTAAACTTTGCCCCCATTTTTGCACAAAAATAAGCTTCTTGACCGAATAAACAAGCCTTGCATTTAACAATATTTTAAGTGAGCTATTAAAAACTATCAACTTGTACAGATAAATTTGCAAACACTATTATTGATATGTCATAGTACGAATTCGTACGGCATATTCATTCATAAATATTGCGAATAGTTACGAATCAGATTTCATGTATACGGTAATCATAAAAAGAGCATAGATGACGAATGTTTCTATGCATCGTTGAACTATGAAAATGTATTATTAATAAATCTAAAAATATACGTACACCTTTTTCTACAATTACAATTGTTCTGCCAACAATCTGTTATATGAAATTACTCAACAAAAATATGCAGTATGAAATAATATGTCGAATTGAAGCTGGTTGAATCATGTACATCGAGAATGAAAATTTATATAAATGTGGCCAATAATAGCTTACATCGCTCTACCAAATATAAATCTTATTCAATAACAAATCAAAATATGCGCGAAACACACAGACTATCCTTGCGCTTCGTGGAAATAAATATCGTAAGAAGAAACTCCCCAAATCGTGCAAGAATTTCAAACGTTGTATCGTTACAAAATACGATGAGGCAATTATGTTTTTCTTGCGCATCGAGAATTTCCTCCTTGAACCCAATATCGTAAGCAACCACCCCCCTCCCCCCGTTCCAGCAAGGATCGCGAGTGTCCCGGGTTCGAGAATAAAGAGAGATGGAAACTAGTCTTGTAAGCCCTTTCAAACAGTTGGGAGAAGTCCACGAGGAAAAAGGGGAAGGCCTTCTGCTGACGTCGCTGGCAATCCCCGCGCTCGTCCGACCGAGCTTGCAGTTGCACATCTTGCAGTTTCGGTTTTTGCGCCTGCTTTCACTCGCATACCGCAATGCATTCCTTTTGCCCCTTTCGCATTCCCTCCCCCTCTGCGCCTTCTTCTTCTATTATCCATCCCCTCGCGCCTTCTTCCACCCGTCGCCTATTTTTCTCTCCCGCTTTGCCACTCTTCCCGATGTATCTTTTTTTTCCTCCTCCGTCTGCTCCATGTCCTCTCGCTCGCTTCATTTCGTCTTGTCCCTCCCGAACATTGCGCGTATGTAATTTTATTACCAAGATTTTTCCCACGCGGTGTCCCCATCCTTTTCTTTCCTTTTCCCTTTCTCCTCGTGCAAGCCGGCCCAATTTTCTTAAATTTAACTTTATCGATTCTCTTTGCTTCCTTTCCTTCATGGGTATCGGCTTCCTTGGGAAAGTTTTATCGTCTACCTTAGATAGTCGAACTGGAGTCTACTAGACCGCAGGGGAGTTTGAATTTCGTACTAAAGCTCGTTCATCATTTAACTCCGTCTGAAACGATAATGTGAATTCACGTGGCACTAACTTAGTCAGGTTAACGTGTCACTTGAGTGAAGTTTTACCCCGACAAAGGTGATACAAACTTACGGAATATCTTAGTTTCGATTATAAGAACAGAGGAAGGAGAATTTTTTGTGTATTTTAGTGCTATCGTTGTGATTGTATATTACGACAGTATGGGGTGTAGCTAAGTAATGCCCTTAGTGTGCCCGTCTCCGGATACAGCGTAATATAAAATTGTATAATAATATAATTTATGAGATTGTTAAAAGAAAGGGGATAAATATGTCTTCTTTCGATAAGAACGTTCAATATAATCTAATTATGTCGTTTGATAATAATTATTTAATAAGGAAATTTGACTAACGAAACAGAATTGAAAATTGTAATATTGCAAAATTAAACGTATATCAAATTAAAACGTATAATGTTTAACCAGATAACTGCGGAATTTATCACGGAATGTGACGCAGGAATGCAACGCGGAATGATTTTACGAAAGATGTAAAGCAAAATAAAGAAAAATTACACGTTTTATTCGATGAAACATTAGTTTTTCTGCTAATGAGTTCCTGCAGTAAATGATGAGATTTTTTTTACACTGCGAGTATACCCGTTAACCTCGTCGAAAGAAAATTTTGAATTGACGTGTATACACGTCGAGTACAGTTAACTGGTAAGTAAATTTAAAGAGGCAAAACAGACATTTTTGTCAGCATTCACATTCGTGAAAATAATATTCAGAGGAGAATAATGAGTTCACCCAAAACACAAATATTTAGAATGTAAAAAAAGAAACAAAATATATTATATATTCATGAATTTACAAAAATCGTATCATTAAGGTAATCAACGATTTATAAGTAGCAGGAGTACAACGCCAGAACTCTATCCAAGGTAGACTTTGAATATCAAATGTAGGCTGAACCAAAACCACGAGATTTTACGCGGATTTTTTGGTTTTTAAAATCTACGAATTTTAAAATAGTGACTCGCTTGCTCAACCAGACATACTCACATTATAAGAATTTAATGGTATTCCTCGAAGTCCCATCTGCTTCCTCGAAAAATTCACGGGACAACTTTTCAAACCTTAACTTAATCCATCGAACAACTTGGTCTAACTTTGCAGTTATTTTTAATATGTACACCGTATATTATTTATATCAGCCATTTATTTTGAAAGCGACCTGAGTCCATTTATATTCAAATCGAGATATTTAAGAATTTGCGTATGATGAAAATAAAGATATACGTATAGAATATCAATGTATTATATTACACCGCTTAAGTGTATCTAAGAGAGTTAGATTTACAATTCATATTAAAATAAAAGCAATTATTAAGCGGATAATATGTGTTTTCTTGCCACAAATTGAATTAAGCCACTTTCAAGACCAACAGCTAGGTTTGTTATATAATTTGAAAGAGCCTAGGTGCATTCGACATACTTTAACACTAGAACTACAAAACCAGTCAAAATAACTGGACAGTCGTTTCTTTAAAAAAAATCGTAGTGCTTTATAAGGATGTAGTTTTTGAAATTTTTCATGATTTTCATGCAGTATTTAGATCACCATTTTAATTTATTGAAATTTCCTTTTACTCTCCCCCTTTTTTTAAAGATGTATGTGGTGTTCTAAATATGCCCAGAAAGTGGCTGGTAGTTCTAGTGTTAAAGAATTTACTGCTCATCTACATTTTATATACGCGAGAAAGGTTTGAAAATGTCCTGATGTTCCTGTAGTATATATTGTTATAAGTCCATCGTATCCTTATATTTTGCTGCTGCAATTCGTCTTATATTTTTATAAAGTGGTATCAATACAATATTTTCAAATTTTCTTGGTCTACCCATTTCGATCTTTCTTAGTCTTGGATATCTTGTAGAAAATTTTACATGGTTCTTTTCTCGAGAAACACATCCAACATATTTTAAACTAATTTATTGTTTCTTCGTTAGAATTCTTTGCCCCTTTAAAAACTCCGTCTTCCTAAAATCTTGTTGATATGAAATCCTCTTGTTTCATTTTATTTCAAATAAAGTTAATCCTTTCCGGCATTTTTTGATAACTTTACAATAATCTTGGGGCCAAACAGTACGTTAATTCATACCAATTGGTTAAAAATTACTCACATTACTGCTTTTGATCATTATCAATGATCTACCGAACTTAAGCTACTTTCATTGTAATATTTTTAATTATTGAAGTGACTGCGAAATTTGATGCGTCTAAAATTATCCTATCGTCTGCATATACTTATTTAAAAATGTGATTTATGACATCTAACTTAATGCTGTACGCGTTACTGCAGTTGGTGCAAAATAATCGACAAATAGACTTAGGTCTCTTACAAGATAAACGGCTCAATTATCTAATGTACGCTTATAATTTTTCCTTCTCACCATCGTCTAACCAACAGCCGGTGCGAGCACCGTAAAAACATCATCTGTTTCTCTCCTAATGGTATATCATATATATTTCAGCCAGAAACTGCACCCCGATCTTCGCAAAAATGTGTTTTATATATTTCTAACCACCATTGTCGCGCTTTCTCGTCCTGCTGCTCCTCGTTTCTCTTCCTTCTCACCATCGCATATTGATTACATAAGCGACCGAATATACTAACTTGACTAAAAACGTACTGCTATTCCCGCCCCTTTAATATACACCACCATGCGCGCGACACTCACCACGGCCATCCTCGGGAATACCTTGTCATACCTAAACGAGGGGGAGGAAGTTTAAGGTGGTGGATTAATACCACCGCTTAGCGCTAGAACTACCGAAGCAGTCAGAACGACTATTCCGCAGACTCTTATTAAATTTCTCAAATTTACAGCTGTTGCATTTTCGGAAAATATCCTTGATTTCGTTGCGGCATGTAAATAATTAAATGGATCGATCCGCTCTTTTTCTCTATATTTTTTTCTTTTCGGATGTAGATACGTTAAACATACTCTGGTAGAGAGTAGATAGAAGAAAGATTGATGTACGTCGATACGGAATATAATAACTTGTACATAATCGAAAGGTGAAGATTTAAGGGGATGGATTGATACTAGTGCTTATCACTGGAGCTATTGAAACAGACATAATGACTGGTTTGTTAATTTCTATTACAATTACTCAGATTTTTGGTGCGTAACTGTGATATTTTTGACAATATTATTTCAGCATGTGTCGTTTTGCATTGTGTTTTGTTTGAATTTCTCTTTTTGCTAGTGGATATTTTATGATTTTTTACACTATCTGAATATGTATTTATTTCCTTTCTTATACTATAGATATGATGCGTTCATACTTGCAATATACCGGCAAAAAAATATATATATATTATGATCATGTATAAATACTTTCAAGCGAAAATCAAATCGGTACATCTAAACAATTTTCCTCGATTTTAGTGCTTTAGAAAATCTCCATTGTTATGACTACCGACGTAGAATATGCTTCGTAAATGTTTTATGACACACTCGTAAAAACGTAATGTTTGAATGTAAAATATGTTTGCTCCTGAAAAGTATGTCGGTATTATTCGGGCTGTTATCCAAAAAATGTTTTACGAGTTAACGAAGAGTGTCGAAACTTTCTATACAATTTCAAACGGAAATGGCACAATGTACAATTTTACATGTACCTTTCTCATAAGCCTCTGGTATACAGGTGTTATTTCTAAAAACTATTTAGGTTTTTATACGCAATATTAAATTGGCCTATTGTCAACCGATCAAATATTTACAAAAGTTTCTTTGCACTCTCAAAAGTAAAAGGACCTCAAATGTGCTGTTTAGTTTTCTAATGAGCATTCTATTTGTTAGTTATAGTTTTGAACATTCTATATACCTGACTTTTATTTTGTGTGTCAATAAATAAAATGTCATCATGGAGTGGAGTTAAATGTTTTTCACAACTTTTCCTATTATTTGTTTCAATGCAATGCTATTTTTATACTTTGTCCCAAATTAATGATTTCATGGCTTTCTTACACGTTTCTCTTTACACGGTATACATTTATCATATACAAGGAGTCCTAAATGTTATATAACCAACGACGTGCATATCTATAATAATGTCCTCATAAAGAAAAAAACGAATGTTCACAAAATTATAATACTATTATTAATCTTTTGCGATCATTTGTCCACTCTCAGCCAACAAAGCTTTTTACCGTTCCAGTCGTGTGCGACACTCAGCTACCACAGAAAATAACCATATATCTAATGTTTACAAAAATATTACTAAATTTTGTTTTTCCTTTATAATCTGCAGTATATTGTGTATTAATGTTCGTTCAGCGGAAATTAATTCCGACCAGCATGACGCCTTTCCCTAAATTGAATACATCCACAAAGAGTTAAACCTACTCGATTGCTAATCGGCAATCCTACATTTGCAATGAGTATTCATCCACAGAGAGAGAGAAAGTTTAGGATAGAGATTTGGAGGGAGGGAAAGAGAATTGATTTACACCGAAACTGATGCTCCTCCAATCGACGGTGAGGCGTATTAAAAGTCGGCCCTGATTGTTAAAGTTTGATATTACACGAAACCCGGCATGCTTTGACGTGGTAAAGAGAACTGGCTGGCAAACAATAATTTAGTGCGGAATTTCATTAATGACGGGTAGTAATGCAGCGAGATATTGCCGAAAGGAGTTTATCGCGGAAGCAGATATTATTGCGAGACATTGCAGAACGTCTGTGAAACACGCGTAAGAGATACCAGCTTGCTGTGATTTACGCGTCCTTAATAGGTAATTCTCATTAACGCCGAAATGAAGGGACCGCCGGGTAAAAGTTAGCTTCAATTAAAACTTTCTGAAGAGAGTCGCCGCCCCGATAATAACGTGGCCGCAAAATGTCTATACCTTGCCATCGGTGGTTTTTCGAACCGTAGTTAATGATAATTTATCGATGGTTGATCGCATTTTATGACAGTTTTTCATAAATTGTCTTTGAAGCATCTTTGTTAAGAGTAAAAGTTAAGGTTTCTTAATAGACAAGATTTAAACATATGCCGATGGTACGTGAAAAATGGGAATATTTTCTGTTAAAAATATAATGCCGAAATTAAAAATAATTCTGTTGTTATGTGAAAAATGGTTCGTGAACAACCCTCTGCGTAAATTGTGAGGAACTTGGCTTTCTTGGTGTAATAGAATATATAAAATGCAAATGAAGAAGAGGATTTTTTAATAAACGTCTACGTGAATTATAGTAGTCTGCTTCATGTCATGGTACAAGTTAAGAGATTATGTGATGTATATAATTGTCGTAAACTACCTGAAATTTGAATCATTTTAGTTCGATTATTGGTGTAAAGCTATTGAAGTAGACTGTAACTACAATATCTAGAATAATAGCATCTCGAGAGAGAAAAGAATAATCTGCATTGCATTTTTGAATATATATTCGTACTATTACGTTGATAATGGAATGTATTTTCCCATATCACATCTTGTAATTATAATTCTCTGTAAATAGATCTCTCTTACGTGATGTGTAACTTATAATTAGAATATTTTAGCACGTAACACTTACAAAGCTCAATTACACGTGTTGATAAATTCTAAATTGTAGGATGCCAAACTTTAACTGGATTTAGTTATGGAAGCTTAGTGTGATCTGTAAATAATTCTCCATATCAATGATAGTATCAAACGTTTCATGGTTTTCTAACACTTTACAAACATTTCTGTTCGTTTCATCAAAGCCTTACCCATAACAAAACAGACTACAACGGAAAAGCTCGTTAAGTATTAGACGATATAACAATATCAGCCTAAGAATATCGTTTTTGGAACAAAAATTCGCTGGATAATCTTTATCTCTAACGCAATTATTCGTATAAGCTCGTTTTATAAGATCAAACATAGTCTTCTGAAACCACTTCCCGATATTATATACTGCCTGGAGATTAAGAGTTAACTTCTAAAAGATAATTGCAACTGAGATGGAAGTTCGATTGCTATAGGATAGTGTGCGTAGGTGCACCACGATTCTTATAGAAATAGATTGGCGGTTGGCTTAATATTATGAATTTTCATAGTACACTTTAGTATGCGTGATAATATAAAATACTGTTCAGACGATCTAGTTAAAAAAAAAAGAACCTTAGCAACCGATATTGACGAAAACATAGGTAATTGTAAATATAAAATTAAGGAGAAATGAACATAACATTTTTTTCTTTTTGTACGTCACTACTTTTTTCTAATTCACCAAATTACAATAAAGGAATGAATTTGAATTTAAGAAAAATGCGTCCGCAAGAAAACAATCTAAGAAAAATCGTTTACTTTCAGATTGTGGTGTTCTTCTTAGAAACAGATTTCTGTCTCTCTCGTACCTCTGAATTATATCTTAATCGAGGGTCAGTATTACCGTGTACTCGCTTTTTAAATTCATTTTCGGTGCTGACTGTTAAGGTCATTTGGTGTAATATATGTGGGAACCGGAAAATAGTGCGCTGTGAAAATACATAAATATTCCGTAGGTCATAAGAGCGTGGACCCACTGAAGAGTGTTTAGGCGACGATACAAGAGTGATATTAACAGGACACGGTTTAGTTTTAAGTGACGCATGGTATGAAAGAATGCACGCATCCCAGAGCGTGGGAATGTCTATGAACGAGAGGGGGTGCGTGCAGGGATGCTAACGAGGAAAGGGA